>JAHWXV010266930.1:0-11649 GCA_024586415.1 Phrixothrix hirtus | reverse complement strand
GCAGTACGAGGTCGCTAATCACTGATGGTCGCCCACTTCGTTCCTCGTCATGAACATTCTTTCGGCCATCTTTAAAAGCTCTTACCCATTTGCGTACCATACCATCACTCATTATGTTTTATCCATACACATCACAAATGTTACGGTGAATTTCAACTGCTTTCACACCTTTAGCACTGAGGAAACGAATTACAGAGCGTATTTCACAGTCGGCGGGATTTTCAATGAGCGGATGCATGTCAAATATGTACAAACGAATGTAAACACGCTCGAATGTTGCCGTAATGGTGGCTATCGCTTGCGAACAGATGTAGGTATACAGTGTGCATGCGCACGACACCGTCCGCAGTGCTGCAGCGGAGGAATTTCAAAACGGTACTTACTTAAAAAACATGCCTCATAGTTTATAATGGCTTCTTCTTCTTTACTACAGTTATCTGTTCTCGTTGTTGTTATATTATTATTATTACCAACTACTAAAGCTATTAAGCATGCAAGAAGTATTACTGATGTTATGCTGAACATATTGTTCACGCTAACGTATCTAATTGTATACTAACGTAAATTAAAGAACCTTACTTACTTATCCTCTGAAGAAGTCCTCCATACCTTCCCTGTACTTTCTCTGTTCCTTTTGTTTACTTCTTTTTTTAGCTAAGATATCCTGCCATGTCACACATTTATAACGACAATAAGAAAACGATTCACATACTTTACATGCCAAACCATTGTATTGAATTTTTGACTGACGGAGGCAGTTACTCTTTGTACAACAGTAATAGTAATCCATAATTCAATTAAGATTAAATGTAGTTCTTACAATGCGTACAATACACTTCTAATTCCTTAAATATTAGTATAAAGGTTTAAATTTCCAACAAGGAGGTTATTGCAGTTCTATGAACCTATTATGGTACATCTTTCTCTAACATATAAGGTTATCTCAACCTTACAAGAAAATATCGGTAGAATTCTAGCAAGTATAGATGTGAAGTTCGACGAACCTCTCTCTTTCTCTCTCTATCCGACAAAACAAGCCTACATAACTCCATCACGCAATTTAATTACAAACAAAATTCCAGCCACAACAAACCACCTCCCTACAAAAAAATGGCGGCCAGATACAGTCAAGTCCATTCTTCCTACCAAACACTTTCAGAATAGTAGATGACTACCGACACCAACACGCTTCAAACCACCTCACTACAAACAAAATGGCCGACAGATACAGCCACGCTCATTCTCTTGCGACCACCTACTTTCTATATAAACGATTACTCCGCCTACTTTACAAATCGCCGACTGACAACTCCTCCCACTTTTCGCATTTATGATCTGTTAATTACCTCCCGCCACCAAAATGGCTGACGATTGTTTTTACATAGGATAGGTTGTATCTCAGGATCCGCTTTGTTATACTACTAATGTATGACCCTGCGGTAACAATAAAAATATGCATAATTAAACTGTTGCCGCAACAACGCGTATAAAAACTTGAGAAAGCTGAGGTAATTGTTGACTAATATTTATACGTTATGCATTATGAATTTTTAGCTTGTGCTGCCCTATTACGAAATATACATAGGTCAAATAGGAAGTATTTTCGTCCAACATTTTTGATGTCGGATGTTAGCGGAAATAGACACTATCCGGGCCCCCGGGTCCGACAATCACGATTTTAGAAATTTACCTGTATGGGTGTCTGTCTTTCTTTTCGTGTGTGCATCTGTCAGCGTATGAGCGTGTGTGGGTATGAGTGTGTGCATTTTTGCTCATGCACGTGCGCGCTTGCATGTATGTACGTGCGCGTGCGCGTGCGTGTGTGCTTCATCGGGTATCCCCGAAAGGCACGCATAATAGTATATTATGCATGGAAGAAGTTGTATTTCAACTGCGAGACAGTTTTTCTTCGAGCAGTTGAAAAACCTTCTTTCGCGTGTTGCATATACTATTTTTTCGACGAAGTTTTGAAATGAATTGAAAATAGAATTTTATTGTGTAAACTGTGCATCATGCATGAATTACACATTGACAATTCAATTATGTTTTAAGGTAACGTTGATCTTTATATAAAAATACGTTATGGCATGCTATTTTGTATTTATAACAAATAATAGTCGTTAATTTCAACCACACTTGCAATTGAAATGAAATTTCAACCACTGCAATCAATCGACGTGTAAATGACATACTTCAATATTAGCGAGTAGAAAAACAAAATTTTATACTTAAGTTTGTAACAATACAGATGCCCAACCGTAACATTTTCACTAAAATCTGATACACGAAGGTGGCGCTTCAGTTTTGTCATTGAGATTTTCTCGAAAACGGCTCTAACAATATTTTTGAATGCCTATGATGTTCGCTGAAGTTGAAGTGGATCATCGAGGGAAATCTTCGTAAGCATTTTACTAGTCCGGTTATTTGGATGGTTACTATTACAATTATCATTCTCAAAATAAACGTGATTATTATTTCAATAATTTGTGGACATTACTGGCATACCTATAGCACGTAAGAGAAAGTTGTGTGTTGTCTCATACCAAATTTTTGTAATAGTTTTAAAATAAACATAAACCTTTATACCCGGAGGCGCAAAACTTTTTACTGCGAATTGTACATACAAAAATAAATAAAAGTTTCTATAAACGGGATTGGAAAATGCATCTTCTTTGTGATAAGCACCCCGAAAGAAGTTTGATAAAATATTGCTTTTATTTATATCTCCTAAATAAACCAAAGAAGTTTTCGTTTTCGAGATAATTGCAATATTACCGCAAAATAACAACATTGTCTAATTACTGTAAACAACAAAATAAACAAATGATTTGATAAAGTTACGAAAAGAATACATTTACTAAACAGTATGTTGATGGGAACAACTTTGCAGTATCAGATTAATACTTTTAGATAAAGAGGTGCAATTATACCGAAAGCGTCCACAATAGTCAGCCGAAACAAGGGCACTTTTTTTACTTGATATATCTATATTAGGGGATTTGGGTAGCCTCTGTGAATTAATAAAGTCCACAGAGGTATTGGTTGGGTTTCTGTGTAAGCCATCTTCTTGGGTTTTAAATTAGAGAATACGACGGGGACGTATTCTTGTAGGAGCGATAGCATTATTTATCAGCCTCTGTATATGTTGTGTTTAAATGGAGTTTTTGCTTTTACGGGAGTTCATGTGTAATCGTTGGAAGAAGTTTTTCTACTACATCTTTAATGCGCCCCTCTAAATCTGGGGTTATGTCTACGTTTTCTTGCTTGACTTTCATTAAGTGGTTGTTGTAGATCTTTATTATTGCTGTTTGCTTTGACTCAATCGGCGTAACAGATGTTTGGTTAAGTCTTTGCGATTATCTCCATTTTTCTTAGGGATCTCTGTATATTTCCTTGTTGGTTGTTAGGATGCATAGGGTACCCTATGGTACTTTCGGGGCGGTCTCCTTGGAAATTAGCGCACCTTGCCGGGATATCTTTAGGTTTTACACGTTGGTGCGTTGGATGCGCTTATGCGCACTTAAAATATTTGTATTCTGTATGACATCTGTAGGATACATATCCATACATTTAACAAAGAAAATGTGGAAGAATGCGTTTAGGTTTTCATTTCAGTTCAACCTTTATCCTGAGATTTGACAAGTCTTAGATCTTTAGAAATTCTTTTTCTTTTTCATCGTTAGTGGTTTGTATCAAAGTTAGCGCTTGACTTGGGTATACCCTTTAGTACTTTGGTCGATCTGAATTTGTACCCCTTCAGATCTAATTCTTCTTCAATTTCTTCCTTATTCAATTCTTTGGGAATTCCCCTCAAGACTATATTGAGTTCTTTCTCTTCAATTATAGAAATGTATATCCATTTTATTTAATGCAACAACAAAATGGCTGTATCGGTCTATTACATCTACATACATCTTTATACCTTGAGGGATGTTAAATGCTTTAATTATTTGGACTCCACTCCCTCCTGCCCAATCTGCTACAGTAAAATATTTTATTTTATCACTGACAACCACTACAGGTGATCACTTGTTAAGGTTTACTTGTACTTGGTTTTTTATTTCGCTTTAGAGATATAAATAAAAATATGATTTTCACCAACACTCTTTTGGGGTGTTTATCTCGAAATGGATGCTTTTTCAGATCCCATTTATACAGATTTGCACCCATTATGAGTCGTCCGGTGTAAAAATTGGACGTTTAGGTAGTATATGTTCATATTATTCTAGGATAGGTACTGAAGATTTCTTATTTTATTTTGGAAAGCTATTCGAAATTACTTGTTCTCTAATTAAAGTTGCAGTCTAACTTCATAAACAATTTAAAATTTATAAATATATTATTGTATACATCGGTTAGCGTTATTTCATAAACTCCCACATTCTTAAGAAAAATCGCGTATGTGCTCGAATAAAAGTTCTATTCAGTTACTTTAACTAATTATTTCTTATTATATGGTTGTAATAATGCGTTTGTTTCAAATTATTTCTATTCTGCTAGAATTGTTTTGTTCACAACAACATAACAATTAAGTTAGCGTTAATTTTTGTCTTGACAATCATAAATGATTAATCCTTGGCATACACATATAAAATCAAGGTCTATTTATTTTGATATTACAAATTGTGTTAGTAAATACTTTAAATTGAATGTCTAACCCTTTCAGAATTTATAATTATTCAACGTAAAACATGACCTTCACATGAACTAGGAGTATTGTGTGCTTAATTTTATAGAGAAATATTTCGTAATTACCAAATACTAAGCAGTCTACATTGGAGAACCAACTTCTAAATCTAATTACCATAGTATGTAGTGCAATCGGTTACTATGCACAAGCTTTAATCAAGTTAACCTAATTTATATAACTTGACTTGCATAGCACCTCTTCCTAACATACTAAATTTGTCTAAATATAATAACCACCTTCCCAGTCTTTTATAACATAGATATTAATTAAAAATAATGGATGCACCGTGTTTGCGAAACCTCAAGGTAAGGCACAGCTATTAACCGCTCTTAGGATCATTTGCACTAATTTCGTATCTTCTGTAACTGAATTTAATAAAAATTAATGCAGAAGTCGTGTATTTAATGGATTGTATATTCAAATTATTTTGAGAAGATTGGAAAAGTTGTTTTAGGATAACTGAAATTTGTTTGCGTATCTAAGTCAAGTAAGATCAATAACGCGTCTAAGCAATCCTTTTAAAATTCGATATAATTTTATAATTATAAGCTTATTTTAGTTGTTAAAGCGACGCTCGTGATATAAAAAATAAATTTCCAAAAATATGTATCTAGAAGTATAGTAATAAGTTAACATTGACAATAATACCGGGTTGTTCTATATCTAACCAAATATGTTACCAGTTCTGATGTAATATATGTGGATAAATCACATTTGAAGTTGATGTCCACTCAGAGATCAACAGTAACGAAGCGGTGGCAGATGGAACTCGTTTAACATGTTTTAAAGTGACAAGTCACTAAGGCGGAGTGTAACTCCCCCTTATGAGAAGCATAAATTAAAAAAAAATATTATGGGTAAAATAAAAATTGAAGTGATATAATTTTCTACAAATTGATTTAAACCAATAACTTAATATCTTAATTAACAAGTAGTTGTCAAAATTCACGGTAGGTATATCTTACGAAACATTAATTATAGTAAATTCAAACAGGTTTTAAATGTTTGCAGTACTCGCCATTTTAAAGTATAAATATATAGAACCCTGTCTTCAGCTATAAATTATTAAAGTTTTGTACCTAAATTATCTATCAATAAACATAACCGGGAAAATCCAATGTTGAAATACAAATCTACGAAATTAATAAATATTCACTCATGCTAACCATACATGGGATAATGAAAGAAATTAAACTTTAACTCCCTTAAACACCCCATAACCCATTGTAATAGCCATCCTCAATTATTTTTCTCGTTTCGTTTTTCGTTGGTCGTCGATTTTTATTGTATTGTATAATTTATATTTTATATTTGAAAAAGTAAACTAACAATAAAAACTTGTTTCTTTAAAATTAATAATTCAGCGTAGAGTGTAAATAAAATTACGGGGCGACGAGGACGGGTTGATATAGGGAAAACGGGGATTGTTAGGAAAATTTAGAGTAGAAGGATGGACACAGAATATGTGGTAAGATTTAATTTTAAATCTTACGTTGCCATTAAATTATAAATCTTAAATCAGTAACCAAGAAAATAAAATAATGTCAGTAATTAAATGGAAATATGTGCAACGATTAATGCGGAAATCAATAAGAGGCGTAAAAAGTAAATGGCAAATAAAGGTGACAATATTTAATTTGAAATCTTCAATTGTGATTAATATTTGAAAAGTAAATTGGTACATAAGATCAAAAAATGACGTTAATATTTAAACAAAAGTCGTTAGTACGATGATTAATGCAGATATCAATAAGAGGCATAAAAAATAAATAGAAAATAAATATGAGAAGATTTAGTTTGAAATCTCGTATTATCACTATATTAAAAATTAAATCAGTCTACAAGAGAATAAAAATGGCATTAATAATTAAAGAGGAGTAGTTAGTATGACGATTAGTACGTAAATCATAAATAGGTATAGAAAAAAGGTAACGCGTGTTTAAACAAATCGATGAGTTTGGTAGGTCCTGCATTATTATTTTCGCTGGAAAAAGACAATCAAACAACAAAGAAACGTGTTTATCCGAACATTCTGGGCATTACATGGATATCAGTTCTCACCTGAGACAGCACTTGTGGACATTAAATAGTATTCGTACTATTCAAAATTTATTGATAATTGTCAATTATTAGAGAGTCGCGTTGAGCCAGTTAATTACATTTTTTCTCAACTTATATATCCAAAATATTGTAACATTATTGTCTTTCATTGTGTTGAAAACGTATGCTCCGTAGCACAAATTGTTTATAAAACAATTTATAGTTTAGGCCTTTAAGGTCAGAAATAAAGACAAGTTGTTTCGATAGAATTTTGTATTGATGTTATTTGTTGTTTAGAAATATTGGCCTTGTCAGTACAATAATCTTCTGCTTAAAATTTATAACAAAAGGGAGTCAAAAGACAGTTTGACTCGTAATCGTGGATATGCGTAAGTTAGCCTAATTTGATGATTCAGAAATAGTTAATGTAATTCGCCTTGCAAAGTTACCAGCTAATTAATAACCAGAAGTAAAGATCGATAGACAAGAAAAAACATTAAGTTAGGGAATAAATGTTGTATAAAATTGGAATTCTTGTGAACTGTTAATATTAAAATTTAGTAGCCACAAAAGTTTTGGAATTTTTAAAACCGTAAAGCGTACTTTTTTGAACCACAGTAAAGGGTGAGGAGTTGTTACATTCATAATTAAGTTAAGGCCAACTGAATTCGGTCATCAGCAAAGTAAAATGGTGAGATTATCTCGTCATAAGTGTAAGTGGTGACAAAAAATTATGACTAGGGGACATTGAGAATATACTGGCATAGAACAGGTGTGGTTTCAGGTACTCGGATTAACTTTCATTTACAAAAATAAATATTGTACTGTATATTTCATAGTCAAAGTAAAACACTCCTAAACTACAAATACATTAAACGTTTCTGGTAAGAAAGGTATCCAGCTGCTGTATTGGAAGAGCAAAAATTAAACATACGTAATATATTAGTATTGCGGCAGTTATACATATCATAGTACTTGAAACGTTTTATATGTTTCATTTGAAGTGTCTTACGCCATGGCCGTGATATAATTTGCAATTGACTGACACATTTCTCTATTTTACTAGATTGTGATATCTCAATAGTCAAGTACATAGTCCACGAAGTATGCAATAGAATCCTTTATTCATCTAGTAAGAACTATGTAAACAACAGTGCTCGATAAGTACAAGTCATGTCCCATGCATCATCGAAATACGTCAACGATTTGACACGTATATTAGGAAGTATTAAATTACAGATATGAATAGTTTACAACAGTTTTACTTGAATTTTTGAATATCACCTTCAGGGTAAATAATTTGTTTATAATCAAATTATCCATATATTGATACTGATTTTATGATAATTTCTTCTTGTTAAAGTTCCATTTCTATATTATAGCATGATAATTTCTAATAGAATTACAATGAAAATTAATCCCATAATATTGTCAACCTTTTACTAACTACATTTCAAGGACTAAAAAACATACTTGACGCTTGCATAAAATATAAGGAAATTGAAATGAAAGTATATATTGAATATATCTTATTGGATTCAATGAATGAGTTTAACGGCGTTAAGGAATCTTTAAATATTCAAGAGCCTTACAACGATAATCATGCATAAGTAATTAAAAGATGATATTCTGCATACCGTAACTGATGTACATCACTCTACCACAATATAGTATACCGAAGAAACGAAGAAGTCACATTAGGAATATAAATCAAGAACTGTTAAATATTTAAGAAGTGGAAAAAGGAAATACTTAAGTATCAATACTGTAAGACGAAAGTTCAGAAAAGCGAAATCTGTAAAACTTCGACGGCGCTGGGCTCATTATTTGAATAAAGACGGTATTTATTGAGAAAGATTTACTGGCATTTATGACTTTACGTTGCTAAACTCCAAATCTGAAATTGAAACAGACTTTATTGTGCATGACAATAACTTACGCAAATGAGCCTTCCAAGGTCAACAAGAAATAGGTAAGGAAGATATTCGGTTTCGTGCTTCTACACATCGGCTGATACGATATAGGTCCACACATAGAATATTATCTCGAAAGATCAATAAATTTTTAACTCGAAGAGCATTGTAAAATATTAAGGAGTTAGAAAACGAGGCACATGTATTTATTGAAGAAATTAAGCAAGATATGACAAAGGTTGGAGTACAAAATGTGTACAGTTTTAATCAAAGTGGTTTCCAGCTGGAAATGCATTCGGGAGGGACTTTGGTAGTTGAAGAAGAAAAACAAGTGCAACGTCTTGTTCAATCAGTTTTGTCTACAATTCACAGTTATACAATACACTTATTAATATCAACTGATGGGAAACTGCTTTCGTCCTTATTTTGGGGCATATAGTAGAAACTAATTTGTTCAGACATATTAACGTTTATATAGAAGCATAAAAATTTGGAAAAATTACACCAAGTAAAAATAAAAGCAACTGTATATCTGATAAATTGGCATTCACTGCAAACAACTTATTCTTGTTTACAGGATTTAGAACCTGGTCAGAGAAGATTTATTTTCCCAGTGTAGGTTCAACGATCGTGTTAATGCTCAACTCATGGTGTGGCCACTGTCAACAAGTCAATGCTGAGGCGACAGCCCTCAATAAAATTTTTAATTTTAAAATAATATAAACTGGGACAATAGGAGATTGTATATCTCTAAATGTATTTGGACTCAGAATTTGGAAAAACTCGTTCGACATTTATAAGATAGCGTACTGTTAATAAGTTCTGATATTAATCTACATTTACAAAATGATATCAAATTGCAATCGTTGTTTCGCAATGAATTACCATCACCAAAATATATAACCTTTTTTAGATAATCCTGGTATAAAGGTGGATACATCGAAGAAAAGCCCAACTCATTCGATAATTCTGTTGATTTTAGTTTGTGAGATTCTTGTAAGATGCATTGTGACGTTCAAGTTTGCACAAACATTACCATCATTCGATGTTCATCGTGTAAAGGTTTCTTATGCTTCAAACATTTTTGATGCACATAATTATTGTTCAAACAAACCAAATAGTGCACACAGGTGATTACAGATAATACTACGTTTTTACTATTATATGGGCCCAATATGAATGGTATTTTCAATTGGATATTCACAAGATTTAAATATTTATTTCACCAAGTTGCGTTTTGATAAATTATCCATAATCTGCAATACAATAGAAAATTATCAATCTTGAAGCCATATCGATGTTGTAAACTAAAGCCAAAGCTCACCTATAATTGTTATTGTTATATACAATTCTGAAAAATGTACAAATCAAGTATTGGTGTCAAGATATTGGCTTAAAATTTTTTCATAGAAGCTTTCCCTATCATGAATCTAAGATAGCTGCATCGTTCTAATAATCTATGTTTTCATATATTAACATCTTTTATATTTAGTATAAACATGGTAAAGTGGATAGGTCTGTAACCCAATTTTTAATATTACGGTTAAAAATTCTGCCTATAATTAATGTTTAGTGTATATGTAGTGCAGGGGTGGTTTACTTTGACTATGAGATGAAAAGTACAATATTAATTTTTGTAAACATAACATGCACTATTCAATTAAATGTGAAACAATTTATTTGACTCGTACACATACATCAACATAAGAAGCTCTCTCTTTAGGAGTATATCTTCAAAGATTTTAATTTCTAGGTTCATGTTTTAATAAGGTTTTTTTTGTCTTTTATCGGGTATAATCATTTTACTTTCATTGTAAGTCCCTTTAACACACTTTATGAATGGTATGATATTCCCCATCATGGTTAAACATACATGGGGCATGGAAGAAGCAATCTGCAATCACACTTAGCAAGATTCTATAGGTAAATGACCGATTTTTATATAAAAAAACGTATTAAAATAGGTTTAAACTGCTAGTATATATGAAAGGTTAAAACCCCATTTTTAGCCTTTTTCAGCAATAGGTGGATACATGCAGATTTTGCTTTATCTTTCTCTATAACCTATATTTTCTTCAAACCAAATCCTTTATAATTGAAGGTACACTTCTCATTAACTTTGGCCTAGTACACAAGGATACCCGAATTTGGTAAAACTGAAACACTTCCTATGCAAACGAATGCTGACAAAGAGTTACATATTTCCGCGTAAGTTAATTTTAAAAACTTTACAAATTTATTACCGACACAGGACTACTAATTAAATGTAGAAAGTGAACCAAATATTAATTTTCACATTTATTAAACGTTTGAACTTGCATTTGGAGGTCGTTGTTGATGATTTTAGATGTAAACTAACGTAACCTATGATTTATACAGGGTAACCTGTGGGTATCGAGTCCTTGATGATATGTATGACTCAACGTGTGGCATTGATTTTTAATTTAAATTATGTAAATATTTTACTATATAATTCTGGGATCCACATATAATTTAAATTAAACTATTTCATATACCTTTATCTAAGTAAACAGTTTTCGGATGAAACAACAGTCTCGTCAAACGGGACAGCCTCTTCCCCGAATTGCCGCTGATGGATCGATATGAATTCTAATTTTATAATCAACACCGGTTACCAGTGTATATTCAAAACAAATGTGTGTATGTGTATGTGTTCGTATGTGGTCAAGATATCCCGAAAACAAAACGTTGTAGAAAAGTGAAATTTTATATATAAATTTGCTACCACCTTAACACTTCTGTGTAAGAATTTTGTTAAAATTGAATCACCGAAAGTGCTACTTTATTCTTGTGATTTTTAGGTTTTTTGCAATTTTTTCAAAAACGGCTATAACGATTTTTTTTAAACTCGCCACGTTTCCTGCGCATATAATGCAATATTACACGAACTAATTGGTTTCTCTGAGAAAATTCGTTGAAGTGAGTTATTGAGAAAAATCTCTAGAGTTAAGCAAGGTTTTGTTTGGCGAGTAACTTGGATGGGTG
>JAHWXV010266913.1:0-19454 GCA_024586415.1 Phrixothrix hirtus | reverse complement strand
GAATATATGATGAAATGTAATTGTTAAATTAAATAAACTGAAAGCAACTAAATTACTAATGTATATACAAATATACTTGTAACGATGTAATGTTACAACCTTAGGTAAGCACTCCATCTCAGGATATTTAGATTACATTTAATTTAATTTCGAACATTATACGTGTTGTGACCAAAGTCATACATCAACACGTACTCTTAGGAATATTACTTACCTTAATAATTTTGTGAATGTTCTAAAAAAGGTTAAGGTGCAGCGAAGTTGTTAGATAAATTATTTAGCATGTCTAAAGTTATTTAGACAAAAATAATTTAGAATTAAACTGGGTATAAATAATAATAAGACATATTCCCGAGTGAACAGAATTTGTAGTTAAAAAGTAATTTCAACATCAAGGCATTTTCTAAAAACAATTGTATTAATTAAGTTACTAGCAAATGGAGAGTGACGTAAGTAATGAAAAAATACAAACGTACTATTTTAATAAATAATGAAATAAAGTCATATCGAAGTAAACGAAACTGGAAATTCAAAATAGAAGTCGGTGCTTATGAAATTGAACGTACAGAAAGTATGTCAAGAGTTTTCATTAACTTAAAATTCGTGAATGTTGTTTTGGGTCGGAATTTTGTATTATGGAATTTGTTTTCCAATTTAAAATTCTTGTATAATTTAAGCACAAATTATTTAAATTCTCCATGAATGGAATTTATAACTTTTGTAACTGCACACAGAGAAGAGAGAAACAAATGGAGAATATTCTAGGCATTTAATGTTTCCTTACTTATTAACGCGTCTATTAGGAATTTTCATTCACAGTTGAATCTTGAGATTACTAATAATGAATTTATTATATTTATTATTAGAACCTTAACGCTTATTTTTGCGTAACTCTCGCGATATTTATTTAATTTAATTAAAATATTCAATCATCATAAAATTCCCATTGACCATTAAAAAGCTTTTTTAAAGTAATAGTAATTTAAACTCACAAAAGAACGTAACGGAAAAATATCTTCAAAATAATTAGTTTTATTTCGTAATTAAAATTATTTTAGAACTATATTGTCAAAGGGAATTGATGTAAGCAGCACTGGTAAGCAAAGGTTTTACGGTTATTGTACTTTTGCACCCACAAGTCATCAGAGTAATTGTACAGTTGTGAATTTCGGAAATACGTAGAGTGCCAGTTATAAATTCTTTAAAATTAATTTACAGGAAGTTCTTTAGAATATTACAAGAGCTTGAGAGTATTAGATTAGCGTCAAAGAAGTATTTAAAATAATAAAGATAACAAATGAAATCAATGTATTACTAATTGATAAGTTTAATTTTAAAGAATTTTTTACAATGAGTCAGAGCCAATTTTAATAAATTTACAACAATACACCCAAAGAGATGATAAGAGAAATTTTGAAAAATGTGGTGTCTTTTCATCTAAGAGGTTGTCTTAATTGACAGAAATTCGATTATAGCTCTTAAAGTTTAATCTATAAGTAGAAAAATAAAGTCGGAATTTAGCCAAAACAACTAACATAGGGGCTAAAAAAGCGAATCAAAAATCAAATATAGCATAAAAATAAACATTCCATTTCTATTGATCAAATACTAATTTTGTCTTTTATGTGTTAGACTAAGTTGTAGTATATTCGCTTCTAATTACAGCTGATTAGGCTAATATAGTTTTGGTTAATCCAAAGTTAAGATCGCTAAGATTGCTCAGAAATTAAAAGTATAAATATTTAGCGTTTATACACAGGATGTTATCACGGACCCACAAGTCACGAGGCCGGGTCACGTTGCGGTCAACGGAACCGACGCCAATAGCCAGCTTCGACTAAGTTACTGCGGTGCGAAGGGAGGTCCAAAACTACCGACAGGAATCGATGTCAACAGTTCCGTCTTCTACTAATTAATATGATTCACGGTACACAATTAGGTTGGAGGTACCATGTCGCTGCCCGCAGAAAGGGTTTGCCCTAAAGGCAACGACCAGCGAGAAAGAACTGGTCGTTCGTGTTTAATTATCCGTATAATAATGGGCACTCCACTTGTAAGAACAGGCCCACTCTACGACTACACTAATGCGACGGAGGTACTGCTCGAACCTACCCCCAATTCTATAAGATTTACAGGTAATGGTCTTACAGCTAAAGCAAGTCGAAATAAAACAATTACATGAGTGGCCAACAACCATATAATCAACTAAAATCAAGGCAAAATTGGGCATTACAACTAATACGGGGTTCTTCAAAGCAGTATTCCCGCATAGTAAATCCAATTAAACTTATTAAACTGATTCGAAATTAAACGGCCCTAAGGGTCAAACACACGGGCGTCTATGGCGTCGGTACCATCATCTCTCTTTTTGACTAAATTTTGCTGGTCTAAGTACAGCACATAAATATCTCTTACACTGACCCACGGTTGTTAATACTAAAAACTAAATGTTTATAATTAATACAAATTTTTCTTTGTTTCGTGGGAAGGAACTATTTTCAACGAAACGGGCCATACAGCACTGGAAGAGGGTTCACAAATGTTACAGGCTTCAACACACTTGGCAGTTAACGCAAGAGACAGTTATCCCGTTTTCTACACTCTAAGAATACCAGTTAACATGCAGTGAGGGGTTGTAGATGTTACTGGATAATACGCTCCCTAATTCGCGGACCACGCCAAGGAGATCAAGTAATTACCGCCGAGTCTACAAGGGAGTCTTCAATCCCAATGGTTGGTTAATTACAGGCCCAGAAAACACACATGCAGAGCGAATCTATTTTCCACCCTTACCCGGTTGCCGAAACGAGCTTTACTATTCACTGCATTCGTTTTCCCCACCGACAATTTACTTAACGTCGTTCATTCGAACTTTTACACGTCACCAATATTACGGAGGGTATCATCCGCGTCTTTAATTATCACCGAAAACGACAAACAAATTGACTAGCGAAGCAACAAATTCTATCCTTCAAAATTTACTTGAATATCATTTCCATTTATTTTTATTAATTCCTCAAAAAAAAACTTCACTGTCGTTTCTATGACAAAAAGCCGCCTTTTAAATCTTAAAAACACAATTTCATTAACTCACGCGTTTCCGGAATATTGTTATCTACATGTATTACAAGAACTAAAACTTTGACTGAAAACCAAATTGAAATTGACAGATAATGTAAATCTAATAATATATCACGTTTCCATGACAATCGCCGTTTTTTCTTCAATCAACAAAATTTGGCCGTTCGGATCTCAAAATGAAGACAACAAATTCTGACGATCTTTAATTTTTTATAGATAAATTGCAACGTTACGTGTCTAAACAGATTTAAGTCACACGCAAGGCGGATACGAAGTGCGTGAAAGCCAATCGAGCTAGACAGTGAATTTATATGTGAATAGAAACATAGAGATGTTTCAATACCTTGTAAATATAGGACAATATCGGTAATAATATAATCGTCATCTTATTTCGAGATGCAGATGCCAGGGATATTGATGCACCCTGTAAATAGTAAATCCTTTTATTTGAAGTGTTATAGGAGAAGGCAGAGAAGTAACTTTCTGTGCCGAATAAAATAATATCAAAAGTGTCAAAATAATATATACAAATCAGTAAATCAGCTAAAAGGAGGGATCCTTATGACTCCTATATAAAAATAATAGGTGAATTTTTATACTATTTAACTTAATAATCAGCAAAGTCCAAGAAGTAGACATAATGCCGCTATTTTAGCTCTCAGGGGGAATTATTTTATAGTCCACCAGGTATATGTGTAAATTAAAAGTAGCTTGATGTTGAGATTGCTTATATAATTATGTCAGCCAACTAGACTGGATGAAAACGTCTGGAAAAACTAAGAGGGTGTTTCTAAGTGGAAGAGTAAAAAAATAGATTGTCATGCAACTTAAGGCAGCTATCTTACTTTGATTTTAAGCCCTAGGTTAAAAATTAAAAAGTGGCGATTTCTTGAAGTTATAAGTTTCTTTATTTAAAAACTAATCGGAAAACTAGATAAATATTCTTAAGACACTTTTTTACGTAGATTAAGAATTTTTTATTAGATTTTCCAACGGCTATGTAACCTAAAGTTGTAGTTTTTTAAATGAAATGCTTGGGTGTGACACCAGTTGGTTTCCAAAAATAGATAATTTATTATGTGTATTTTCTTTACTGTAGAGGTCATTTCACTTTAAATATTTTAATTTTCATTAACAATAAAAGGTAGGCTAAAAACGAATGAATATTGTAATTCTAAATAAAACAAACAAAAAATGTGTTGTAAAATTATTTATCATTCGGATTGCTGTAAAACTTTTTGTTGAAATTATAAAATGGCTTCCTATGAGAATTTTGAAAAATCCATGTGATTAAGTATTTATAGAATTTGGGAAGTTGTGGGGGCAGAAAATTTATATTTTCAACGTTTCTAGAGCGTCGGCTATAAAGCAAACCAAACTTCTTAAGGTATCGGTGATTGTACATTCTTAAAGATTTAATTAGGAAATTCTCAGATGAATATTGTTTTTCCAGATTAAAAAATGAATTTAATACATGGAATTTTCGAAGCTCCTATGGCAAATAATTATGAAAAGCAAAATGTAAATACTGATTCAATACCTTTTTTGGCATCTTTAAAATTTAATCATAACATAAACACCATACAAATATAAGAGGACGTTAGAGTATCTGAATCACAAACTTTGCAAATTTTGAAAAAGGACAAATTTAGGTCATAGAAATACAGTAATTAACACCTTGAAATTTGCAGAGGAGGTGGAAATTTTGCCTTTTGTTAATTCAAAAACAAATTAAATTGAAAATTTCCAATACACTGTCGTTTGATCCGACGAATCGCATATAAGCAATACAGGAATTTTAATAAATAAAATAGACGCTATTAGTCAAAATAAGCTAAATGAAGGTAGATTTGGTTTTAATATTTGGTGCTGTTTAAAACGGAATAAGTTGACCTATCGAATACATGAGCACACTTTTAATCCTGCAAAATATTCAGACATATTAAAGGATATGCTGGAAGAATTTTTAGCTGAATTGTCATTAATAGAATGAAGAAGCGTGCTCTTTCAGCAGAATCGAGGTTCTACCCATAATTCTAATGTTGTATCACACTATTTAATGCAAAGTTATTGGATAGGAGCTTCAGAACTTGTACGTAGACCACCGAGGTCGCCTGATTTAATTCCCTTAGATGTTTTCCTTTGAGGAATGCTAAAGGACGAAATCTATAAAAATAACCATAACAACAACACTTCGACGAAGTGTAAGGTGGTTTTTCAATTATGGAAAATTTCGCTATTATTGTATCATGGGAATGCTTGATAACGGTTTTATCTCAATGGCTATGTATTTGATCCGTTTTATTTTCTAAATATGCTTTTTTTGAACTTGAAATTTATAAATATAACTAATAATTGCTTTATTAATTGTTTCAGAATATTTAGTAAACAAAATTCATTACAAAATAACATTGCAAAACTGGAAATAAATTAATTTACACGTTATATCTAATTTAAATAAGTTTGCAAGTGAAAAATTACCTTATTAAATTTTGTCTGATAGTAGTTAACAGCAACAATTTATATTGTAATTGACCCTAAAAATCAGTGTCTTTTTATATCGGAATTAAAATACGGAATTAGATGCAGTTATTTTACATGCTAGGCAGTTCATTTCATATTTGAGTTTAAATAAACCGAAGCTTAGTTTACAAGTCAAGATAAGTCAAAATAATTTAAACAGAAAACAAATTTTATAGAATAATGATTCAATAATATTGTAAATAAAAGCTAATTTAAAAGTTCAAAATAACGAAAAAATCCGAAATTATGCTTTTAGCAATTGGAATAACGTACAAGATTTTAAATGGTAATTATGAAATAATAAAACTGTTTAGCATGCTATAATTAAAATCAAAGACAACTATAATTACAATAATTGTCGTAAGACTGTTAAATTAAGTACACTATAACGGCCGGCAGTAGCAAAATCTAAAAGTTACTCGGCGGTTGATAAATACCTTTTGTTCGGCTAACTCAGATGAATCGGTTGAGTAGGGGGTGGGTTGTTATTCAAATCGTTTGGCTCATCAATTCAGTTCACTTACCTTAAGTGCTCATAGTAATTACGGCAAAAATAATTAGAGTAATAGTATAAGTAGAAAGTTTTAAGCGCCACACTTTTCACGAATAAAAAAAAATCGTATTGATCAGTACGGTAGTAAGGGCGAAAATCGGACCTAGCGACCGAATTCAAAAGGATTTTGAGTAAAATGATTGATTAATTAGTTTTTCGCCACTGAAAGAAAAGTTTTACCTCTAAAAATAAATAAAAGACAAAAATTTTGTACACAAAGCCGAATGGTCATTTGTTGTTCCACCCTGTATATGTTATAGAATTAGAAAACCACATATTTTAGTTTCAAAATGTTCTTATGACTTTTAGCAATTTTAAATATAGGCACATCTATATAAATGTAGGAATTTCTCATTAGCGATCGTATTCAGAAATAACAGTAAAATACAATTGTTAATTATTTAAAACATGACCGTAATTAACATGTGATCGAAATAACGTATTTAATATTAAAGTTAATATAATTTTTTGTTACAAATTAAGACAAATATTTCTTTATTGCAATTTTACTTCGAACAGAATGGTTTTTATAACGTCAGTCTCATATATGGTCGACCTTATGTATTCACCATCCTTGGTATAGCTATTGAAATACCTTTCAGATACAATGCAAATATTTGTATCGTTGTTATTTAATTAGGCGAGATTGAAATACCACCGTAACTTTTCAAAGAATTGCTTTTACAATTCAAATTGCTACAAACATAAGATCCAAAGTTCAATCAAATTTTAATTATTAAATGTTAAATGTTAATTAGAATTAAACTTTGCATTTCTAATATTAATGAGAATTAAATAGTCAATTTAATACATTATGATCCTAATGCTTTAGTTCCTCTAGCAAAGACATTTTACTGATAATTCTTGTATCAACACTTCGTTAAATAATTACGAGGGTCGTCTGATAATTAGCCGGTTTCCAAGAGATGGGGCCACTGATCACCAGACGTATATCATTTTTGTCAAATACAATCTGTTATTAGGCTTCATGAAAATTTTTAGCGCTATATGTCATTTAGTTTATGTTTGACAGCAATAAAGAGCGAACAACTTGTGATTGTGTTAAAATAATGGATAAAAACGAATTTCGAGCATTTTTTGCGTGGAAAAACCGCAAAAGAATAAAGGAAAAGCTTGATAAATATTATGGCACATATGCTAAAGCGAATTTATCTGTGATTCATTAGTTTGCAGAATTTAAACGTGGTCGTACAAGTACATTTGATAAACATCGTTAAGGTCGACCAATCGAAGTGACCACCAAAGAAATGATCGATAAAATCTATGATATCATTTTGGAAGATCTACAAGTGGAAGTGCGTGAAATAGCCGCCATCGTAAACGTCTTAAAAGAACGTTTGGGTAACATTTTGCATAAACATGTACATATCAAAAAGCTGTCAGCAAGATGGGTGCCGCGTTTGTTGACAATCGAACAAAAACGTAATCGTGTGGTCATTTCAAAGCAATGCTTAGCGATGTTTTAACGTAATGCAGACGAATTTTTGCGTAGATTCATAATCGTAGATGAAAAATGATCTACCACTACACCTGAAACTAAACAACAATCAAAACAAGGGCTGAAGTTGGTTCAAGTGCACCGAAGAAAGCAAAAGTGGTTGCATCAGATGGAAAGGCTTTGACGACTCATCGATTATCTTAAAACGAAAAAAACAATCACAGGAGATTATTATGTGGAATTACTGGATCGATTGCACGCTGAAATAAAGAAAAAAAACGACCACATTTGGCAAAAAATAAAATGATTCTTTCACCATGACAACGCACCAGCTCACACATCATGGAAAACGCAACAGAAATTCGATGAACTACGTTACCAATTGCTTCCATATCCACCCTATTCTCCTGATCTAGCCTGCTGTGACTACTCCCTGTTCCCAAACCTGAACAATGGCTTGGTGGAAAGAGATTCAAATCAAATGAGGAAGTTGAATGGGAAACTGATGCATATTTTCGAGGACCTGATGAATCTTACTACAAGAATGGAATGGAATTGGAAAAACGTTAGACTAAGTCTATCGAGCTATAAGGAGACTATGTCGAGAAATAAAGTGAAATTTTGAAGAAAAAGTTGTGTTCTCATGTTCAAACCGGCCATTTATCAGACCGCCCTCGTACTTCATCAAATCAAAATTTTAAAGTTAGCCTTCTTCTTTTAGATGTGGAAGTAGAACACTAAAGTTTGGTTTGTGATATTTAAATGTAACGTAGGAATGGACCTTGCAGCATCCCTTAAAAGATTTGAAAACCAGAACTAGCAACAAGTAGTTAGAAAACAGTGGGGATTTGTATAGTAGCCGTAGATGTTTCCCAATATAGGTATAGCCGGGAATTCAACCTCCACCGGCCCCTGTATGAGGCCGAAAAAGACTAAACCATTCTGAAGTTAAGCAGCCCTCATAACTGCCTTCTAGCATTAGAAACTCCGGCAGACCCTTGTTGGGCGTTGTTTCAGAATTTACATCTCGAAACGAAACATTTATCGCCTCCGAATATAACCACAAAAAATCAAAAGAAACCAACGCGATAGCAAATTTACAAACTTAATAACAGAAAACCAAAAACCTACATGAAAATTAATTTAAGTGGCAATAGCTAAACAAATAAAACTAATAGCATTAATTTCTGCGGCCCGGGGTTCATGAAATATTCGCGCGCCGATAGTGGTGCGCATAAAGACTTGGATACGATGTGCTCATAAATGACTATCACCGGCATCCAAACAATTAAACAAGGTAAATTAATATAAAACTTAACTAAAGTCAGTCCCAAATATCATATAATAATTCCAAAAACTTTCTTAATTTATAATTATTACTTAAACTTAACCAAATAAAATGAAAATCAAACTAAAACCGGGACAACAGCCACAGTCCAAAATATTAATTAAAACATATACAAATTATCCAAAGAATTTAGTAATGATATTTATAAAGATTGCAAGCTGACTAAAATTGCAGTGAGTTTAAGTTATTTATATATTTTATGGTAATGTAGAACGGCTTAAAAGTAGAAAATAAGGCCTGACCTGTTTACTTACATCGAACTGATTGAATTATCTTGTTATAATTATTGTCTCAAATAACAGTGTAATCATTCGGATGGAAATTATTTGATAATCCCTGATTTGATTGCTAGTTACGGTAGAACAACATGGTGAATTATGGTGAATGATGGTTTGAGCGCCACTTCGTCGTTAAATTTATTGGTCAAAGTTTGACACAGAAAACGTTGACCTGAAATGGTAAACAAGTAAATGTTCAAAGAATTAACAGAAACAAGAATCAATAAAAAACACACTTGGGCATAAATTTAAATGAAAGTAAAATTTAGAAATGAGTCGGCTACAATAAATTTTAAACACAATTATTTAAACTGGTATAAACACAAACATTTTGGTTTAAATAAAATTGTAGACAATTGAACTTTAAATAGATAAGCAAATGAATTTGTAACAATGCAGTAAATTACTTGTATAAAAAAACACTAGACTATAACACAGAATACTTACAAAGGCCTCGTTAAAAGAAAGGAATATGTTTTCCCTTGCATGCAAGCTAAAACAATATTCTGGGTCCCTAGAAGCTGTGAACAGATAAATTTGAGCACTTATAAATTTGATTAAAAAATATAACATTGTAACAGTTCTCAAAATTTCTAAAGAATACCACTTCTCTTCGCAATCATTTGTTGTAGGTGTATTCCAAATTTGTTGGGATTAAAATTATCAAGTAACATCTAGCAGGAGACGCCCAACTGAACGAGACCGAGGGCTCGTTCGGACAAGGTTCCTCAAAGGTACTCCTGTTGGTGCTGTCGATAAGAATAAGGCCAAAACTAGGACTCGATTCAAACGAAAACTTGATGCTGTACTCCAATTCTAATTCTTAAAAAAACTGAGAAGGTTTCTTCACAAACTTTGCAGCGGCTGCTAATAAACATCGAAAAAAAACTTGTACCTGTGAAAAATAATTAATTAATTCAATAAATTGCTACCTAATAAAACTAAGGATAAATTAAATTTTATCGCGTGGAAAACTTTATACGCGTCCAACGTTGCGAACATTTTTGTGCTTCTCTCCACACACATTAGCCATCGGAATTCCCAAATTTAATCAAAAAAACTTTAACGAAACTCAATATCAACCCCGCAAGGTTAATTATAATTCTGCGACAGCGCAAATTATAAATTATTCAAAATGAATCTATTAAAAAAAATTAGCAGCACCGGACAATCTTTACAGCTTGAGGTCTCCGTTCTCACTCCTCGTGCGAATCCTTCGACCACCTTGTTATCACTTGTGCCCAAGTGTGACCTTCGCTACAACATTTATAATAATTTGAAACAAATTAAAAACATTATAAAAGACAATAACTGGCATATCGCAAACCAATTCCACTAAATTATTAATTTTACTTTTACCGGCATTATTCCACAGAAGTTAAAACAAAAAAAAATAGGTCGTTAATGCAGCTGTTAATAAATAAAAATATTTCGTTATTTCATAAAATTACTGCAATGGCAATTCCGTCTGCAAATCAAATTCAATTTATATGAGAATAAAATTAAATACTACAGCTATTATATACAGCGTGTTCAAAAAACATGCCAAATGTATACTTTTAAATACAGGCAAACATTTTTCTACTGGGAGAAAAAATGAATGTAACAATCTATAGGTCAAGTGCGGGCTATCTGAAGACGTTGAGGGTACTGCAACGTAACCTGTAGTTAGCTAATTCAAGCATTGCCAAGGTGATCATTTGAACAAAGGTCAGAGCAACGAATGTAAGGAAGGACGTAACAACGAAACCCTTCATGAGAATAAGGATTTCCAGAAGCAGAAACACAAAGATAAAGTAAAGTTATCAAATAACTCTGTATCAGTTAGTGCTAACAATAAAGTTAGACATCAAATGTTTGAGATTGAATTGGGCCACAAACCAGTTTGACCGGATGTTCAATGTTACCAAGGATACCAAGACCCAAATTATAACAAAATATTTTCAGAGAATAGATTCATCCATAAGGAAAATCGATTAATTATAACTACAGTGACATACTATAATTAAAAATTTCTTAAGGTACAGAACAGTATACTAAAAATAATTTTTAGAACACAAGATAAAAGTTGAGAAATTTTAATATGAGGCGGTACATAAAAATAATTTAAAGTATTAAATTAAAAACTGAAAAAACAATAATTTATCTAATTCTATAAACATAACTGTGCCATGTCAAATAATGAATACTTGACCATTTAAGAGATTTTAAACACGAGGTAGCTTTTCATCTGAAGGGCTGCGAAACAATTTCATTACCTACAGAATTAGCGGATCTTTCCTCTTCAGATTATTTTCTTTTGACTAACCTCAGAAAACACTGTAAAGAAAGAGAATTGGGGAAAATGAGTCGAGTTGTTTGCCACTTGGGCTTGAGAGTTTTCCTTGGAGCATCGTTCTTAAATATGTACTTAATTTAGGAGAGAATTGTTGAAGAAACAATAAATATCAATATTGTTGTTTTTAATTTTTATTACAATGGAAAGATCTATCAGCACCTCATAAATTTGTCTTTAGATTATACATGTCTGTATAATGAGAATTATAACGATAACGCGACAAAATTCTAATTTCATTTATAACGCGTTGAGATTGTAGTTATACTATCAATACTTCCAGTTAACAAAGTATGCAGTTCAATGTGCGCCATTAGCTAAGTAAATATAACTAACCGTGAGCATGAGTTCTAATAGAGTATGCTCAATTACCGAATGTATAATCCAGATAAAACGAGTAAAACACACATTTTAAGATTATAATTTAAATAAATTCTTAATGCTCGTAATGCATAATTGAAATTGACAGTGCTTTTTAAAGTGTATAAATGTAGTGAGAAATTGTAAAACATTACATCAACTTTGAAAAAGCAAAAGCTGCTCGGAAAATGGAAATATTGATTTTTGCCTAATGGAATCAGAAAAATTTAGTCCATCAAATCCCAGGTTAGGAAAGTACTTACATACTAATGTCAGAGTAAAATTGGATTATGAATTAGCAAGCATTTCCGTTTCATTCTCTCATTACGGTTGAATCGGAAAATAACAATAAATTATTAAAAACGAGTAATTGTTTGTCTATTTAAAGTTTTCCAAAATAATGTACGAGATAATCAAAATAGATTATTTTCTTAAAACTTTGTCTCAAAAAGATTTTTCAATGATGTACATGTATGAATAAACAAGGTTCAGAGTAGAGTGGAGTGCGATATTTAATTAGTGTCAAGCAAAATGAGAAAAACTTTTAATATCATGTCCCGTCTAATTGTATATAATCGTATAACTGAATAAATATTCTATGTTATGCGTCGTTGCTTTGTGTGGAAATGGGATGCCGTTAGAGTTTGCTTTAATCCAAAATTAAAAAGCATAACCTCGACAATCGGCATTGATTTGCTTATTTATGTTCTTTAATTTATTTTTTAAATTTAAATTAAATCTCAGGTTTCGATGGTTAATAAATTTAGCATAAAATAAACCTTGCGTATTTTAAATTTTAGTTCAACCAAAAACAAACTATAAATGAAAATCTAAATCTTTAAATTTAGGTAATCAAAACAACTAAAAGCTTCGATAGGAAAAACTTCGGAACTTTAAAAATTACACCTGAACAAATATAGGATACATAATCTATTTTATATGAGGTATTATTACTAAAAAACACATCGCCGCATGCGAGTAATGCGCCGTTAAAGGTGTCTGAAACACGGCAAATCTACCAAAAAACCGCCATTTTCGTATTTTACCTTCTTTACTGACTGAAAACAGTTTTTCTTTAGAGCATTTTTTACGTTTAGGAACTGGTGAAAGTTGCAGGATAAATTAGGTTAATACAGTGGTTGCTTTATTTCAATCAAGAATTGTTTAACCGAAGAAATATTATTTCAGGGCAACATACAGGTAGTTTTATGACGTCTGTCTGTAGCACTTTTGAGTTGACATTTAGTCGCACACGAAAGCTCCTGATGACTAGTCATCTCGTATTGAAATACGACAAATGTACATTAGAAAGCGCACGCCTGAAGATTGTATCAAAACGCGAACATTATTCATAAGAAGCTGTTGTTAAAATAACAATTCTTGGATAAGGAATGCCATATACTGTCACGGTCTCACTTTGACTTGCAGATATTCGTTTGTAATTTTTGTGTATTCGTTTGAGTACGCCCTGTACATATTTACGTATAATTTCCTTTAGGTCGAATATGTATAGAGTGGGGATATTTAAAAGTTAAAGATTAGTTTCCGGGTATGTTTAAATATGTTTAACTTAATGGATAATGTTTTTACGTGTACTTGTACTTCAATAATGAAGATTACTCCTAATTACTAGTAATAATTGAGAAGGTTCGTTGTATATAATTTACTTATCCAGTAAGCGTCGCTGTCTGGTGACGAAGTTTGTAAATATAAAATTCATTTTAAAACTTCGATTTGGATTAAAATACGATTCCTTATCTTACGTTTTTTTATTAATTTTTCGGTTGTGGATTGCCCTGAAAAGAGCACTCGTGCTTTCGCTTTGCTAACATACGAACGTATAATGTGAGTAGTCGATTATTCGTTGTTGCTATATTTAAAAAAGGCGTTGTTAATTTCGATACAACGGTAAGGACTAATTAAACTTTTTCTATTCAGCAAGTTAATTCGTTTTGGTCTGCCGTTTTTTAGCTTGTTTGGTAGGGACCTGTTTCTACGATTCTACCCGCTAAGTTGCTATGAGCGGTCCTAAATTAGTAAATGATGAACGGAAGAAGTGCTGGCTAATTGCCCATTAATTGATGATGGACGTAAAAGATGCTGTATTGGTGCATGAATAATCTCAGGTCGTACAAAAAATCTTAGTTTACTCATTTCTTGAAAATCCTTTAAAATATGTTTTCGACTTGTTCGATAACTTCAAATCCTGCCGGCGCATATGTGTCATTCGTGATAAACGGCAATGAATTTCCTTCATTATTTTAGTTTTAAATTGAATATAAATTTCATATTATGTGTTTAGAATTACTTGCTGCCTTTTAGTTTAAACATCTTCGAAATGTAAAATCATTGCGTCACCTTTGCTTTGATTTCCGTAATTAAATTATGTTTTACCTTAATAACAATTGATAGCTTTTCAATAACTGCAAGATAGAAAAAAACTACGTTGTTTACCAGTCTAAAGAAATATTTGAGTAAAATTTATTGAGTACATACAGAGTACACTAGATACCTTCGTGTAGCATAGGTATATTTCTCTAGAGAGAAGATATGAAATGCTAGTCTGTCACTTGTAATATTAAATTAACGTACTTTACTTGAGTTGGTTTTTTCAGAATCAATATTACGCAATTGGTTAGTTTATATTTTTGAGTATTTAGATTCGCGTTCATTCCTTTTTTTATTTTTATTGCTAAATTTTCATGTAACTAATTGACGCTATTATTCACGTTTGTCGCTAACTAAATAATTAAAGTTATCTCTCAAAATTTCATTTGTTAAGATATTTTGCCTTATTGTTTCATTTGATTGAACGTTTTGTTCTGCATAACTTATTTATTGTAATTAAGTTATTTAACTTTGAAATAACGTTGTATGGTATCTGTTAGATACGAGGACTTGTCAAATAATTCTAGGTTAGCTTTGATCCATAAAAAGCAATTATTTATCCTTTTTGATTGTAAAATGTATCCTTTATTATTATTTATAATTAATGTTACTGAGTTCTACAGTTGAAGTACAATAATTCTAGGTTAGCTTTGATTTTTTTGATTGTCAACGCGTCCTTAACCAGGACATAACTTTACTGTTATTACTTATGTTACTTTTTTGTTTATATGATGTTATGCGATTTGTAAACGTTCTAATTACGTGTTTGAATAAATACCTGTTTATCTATTGATCTGACTTGTTGTGATTTTACATAACTTTCTTTTGTCTGATTTACTTATCTTTAGGATTTATTAGGTCTACTATTCCGAATGCTGAGCAACTACTACAAATAGGTTTATCTTAGGTGAAAATCTTGTCATTCAGGTGTTACCTGCTACTATTAAAGTGAACGCTACCTACTTATTCTTTACTTTTCTTCGTTTTGAACCTAGGAAAACGCCGACTTACTTCAAACCAGAAGGTACACACCGAGAAGAGTATTTTTATCAACAACTTATTATCACCTTTAGCTGTACCATACCCCCCTACTCTACCGCTTTGATACTGAGCTAGATTTCGTGGTAAAACGCAATAGAAGTTGAAGGCGCAGAGAGCTATACAGTTGGTTTTCATACAGAAAGCAGACGTCCGATTAGAAAGTATCCAATACGTTTGATATCGGCGTTTTATGTCGAGGGATACTTTCCGATGTGTAAAACGACGTCAGCAGATTGGACTGTATAATTTTGAACGACTCAGTATATACTATTTTCTAAACAACTGTTTGATTAATTTAAGTATATTTATAACTAAGTAATGATTAAATTAAGTTTATATTTCAATTTGAATCCAAAATTAGTTAATACATTTTGAAACAATGAGTACCTTGACAATATTAAATCCAATTATTGGTATGTTCCTGTATATATAATCTTACGGTACCATCTTTTCGTGCAAAATGAGAATTGTGTTTTCATTTACAATATTCAATTTCTTAAAGCACGTGTAGCGAGATAAGGATGCAAAAAGAAATAGAGTTAAAATAAGTAAGATGAGGAACGTTGTAGTTAAGAATTTGAATTCGAGTATGAGACGAATTTATAGGCAAAAGAGGTTTGTGATCAAGAGTTAATTACTGGACTTGACGCTTCAACTTCAAGTTGATGTAACGACAATTATTCAGTTTTTAAGGGAAAATGTGTAAACTGCAGCTCTCGGTAGATAAGATACTATGTTTGTGTTGATTTTTATATTTCAGCAAGTATAATTTGATTATAATAAGTATAATGTGATTATACCGAAGACAGTCATCGAACTAGGCGAGTGGCTGAATTAGAGAGAATTTCCTTTAATGTAGTATTTAACTTTACTAATTTCCTACTTAGGCGATTCAAATAACAGATCGGCTAATAAATTCAATTCAAATTTTCCATTTTGTATTTCTCCAAAATTGCGAACGAAAGGCTAAGTGTAAATTAAGAATTGGTATTTGGTAAATAATGTGTTTGTTGTTAATTGTACGCACTGTTTCTGCAACTCAATTAAAGTGATGAAAACGAATATATTTGTATTATGGAATAACGAATTCGTTAATATTGATTGTTATTAATTTGAGATGTTATGTGTATGAAGAAGCGCTATGTAAAATATTATTCATAGTTGAATCATTTTAAGGATTTCCGTACACTAAGGCATAACAGCCACTTATATAATTTGTTTAGTTTAGGAATATAAAAGAATAATTCCTGTAATTTATTATAAATAGTAACTTTTTATATCTCGAATAATAAGGGAATTAATGGGGGGGGGGCTATTACTGCACTTTACTATAAAAGATAACTGAAAGAATTTTGGTACGTACAGTGTAAATAGAGATGTATTGTGTTTCCTACACAAAAAAGTGATGCAACCTCATTTTTGTTAAGTGGCTACCATTTGATACTATCTTCGAACGATGAAGGTAAAATTAATGTGGCTTTCTAGGATTATTGTCTAGTTGTTATTGTCAATATTAAATAAAACCAGGCATGTCTTCCGTATGAATGTAACTTAATAGACCAATAATTAGTTTCTTGCATTTACAGGAAATTTCTAAGGAATATCACCTCAAGTTCCAAATTATAGCTTATCTGTATCGAAGACAACTCCGATTGTTTTCAGTACAATTAGCAACTTAGCTTTACGACTTGCAACTTTACAAAATCGTAGCACTTTAATGATAATATGATTATACCACACAATCACATTAATGATCAATTTAGATTCAAAACGAGTTAAGTGCATTGTTTGAAAATCAGAAAATTCCTTTCAAATAAATTTGTATAATTCAAATTATTATCTAGTACCACATTGGTAATACACTAATTTTAATTAGCAAACGTGTTGTTTAATTATTTTCTAATATTAACTTTTCACTAACCTGTTCAAAATTCAAAGGAATATTAACAATTACCTTGGAATTTCTAGCACTAAGCTTTTATATTATATTATAATTAAAGTTCAAAAGTCAAAGTTTAAATTAAAGCAAAACTAAATTTTAGTTATACCATCAGGATTTGATTGAATTTAGAGACCCTCAAAAATTAAAATTTCAAATAACAAGTCTTTCATTATGTTATAATTAGCATCTAAAGTATTTGCTATATATAATTACAAAGTTAACAATGTTAATTCTAATGCTATCAAATTATTAATTAATTTTTTACTAAAAAGATAATACTAACATCTATCCTTCTCCTATTAATCATTTCCAAACTTTCTTTAACCCCCAAGTTAAAACTATCACTACAATGTGTAAGCGCGTCTGAAATTCTTACAACATTAGAATATTCATTTGGAAACACCCGGTATATATATATATGCGAATGAATAATAAAACCTAATTCGTGAATTATCACTACCATTTTTATATCAAAATTACAAATGTAAATCTTTAAATTTTGTAAAGCCATTATTAACAATACTTAGCAATATTCAAAAATTCTAGTTCACGTTTTGCAAAACACAGGGCCTTTTTTATTAAAAAAAAGTACATCACCTTTCCCGTGAGAACATCCAGTCTTCTAAAAATAAATGCTAACCACCGATGCCCTTCCCCCAGCAAGTTCAAAAAGAAAAACTTCCATTAACGACAGTAGAATCTCGAATGTCACGCTAAGTAGTCGCATTTCCCGTGGGTGTGTATGCCGAGTATCATTCTGAAGAAGTCATCAACGAGCTACCTCTTTTTGTATGGATGTCTATTGGATGCCGAATAATTGAGGATTCAACCTGCTGTCGTTAAAAGCAAATTTTTAGTTAGGGTCAACGTTGTTCACCAATCCGATTCGCTAGCAACGGCTGGATCCGGCAAAGCAGTACGCAAGGTACAATAAAAATTCAGTAAACGAAGGCCGCATCTCTTCCTCGAAATCGCAGACCACGGAGACCTCAAGTAAGTGACATTCTTCGATTTTTTTTGTCAATTCACTGAGTTCCTCTGGGGAATCCTTCCCCCAACCCCTTTGTTCATGTCTATATGTTCGCTGGGAAAACTTACTTCCAGTCAGTAATCGATAGACATGGATAGACGTTGTGTCAAATTGAGTAACGAGTAACGAGTAACGACTATTTACTTAGAATATTCGTTGTGATTCTAGGCCACGATTAGATGGGGCCACTACTTGTTAGTAATTTTGGAGTAGTTATAAGAATTAAACAGGGGTCCCTTTGATATTTTTCTGCATATTATTTTTTTAGTTTTACGTAAACAAATGTTTGTACCAGGATATTTCCCTTTTTGGCATTATAAGTGAAGTATTTAGCATTAACGCTTTTATTATTTAACTTTTAGGAACCTTCATAGGCGTAGTAATTATAATTTTCTTACAGGCAAAACATTAGGTATTAGTAGATAAAGCATTCATAAATTGTAAGTCTGACCTGAGATGCATTAGGAGTACCTTTCCAGTGGCTTACGCTAAATAAATATTTAGTAAGTATCCCTTATCGCCTGGTTTCTAAGGAAGATCTACGTTAAGACATTTAGATAAAGTGGCGCCCAAAAATAACGTCTTTTTCCTCGATTTCTGACTCTCGCAAGTTATCCTGAATTTTAGCCCAATTATTTCGATCAAAGACAGCAAAACCCTCCTTTCTTCACGGGTGCTACCGGATCTGCTAGCTAATTCAGGGTAATCGGCATTTTTGACAACCTTTTGGGGCCTAATAAGATTTCCGGTTCGTTATAAATGACTACAAAAAGAAATTCTATACAATTATTTCTACTTGAAAATGGATTTTATTGCATAATAAAATGCAATAAACCAAAGAAATCACACTATGTATACCTCCTACGTACAATAAACTCTTTCTACCAAAGGAAAAAAACTATAAATAAAGAAAATAATTAATTCTAGACTACCGATATAAATTTAACAAGATTTGAGTATGCAAAAAGCTGCTACACAGCCATCTTATCCTTATGAAGCAGAAACAATTTTTATCTTTGTTAAGATTCATATTCATGTAACTTAACAGGATAATTTTAAAATCCATGAAATACCTAAGATAGGAGTAGATTAAATTCCATAATTTTGTAAATTTAA
>JAHWXV010266879.1:0-16436 GCA_024586415.1 Phrixothrix hirtus | reverse complement strand
AACATATATATATATATATATATATATATATATATATATATATATATATATATACACACAACGAGTTACATACTGGCATCCGAACCATGGGCTAAACCACACATCCAAAATCACCGTGTTATAACAATCCGTATAGATTAAAATATATACAAACGGTGATATTTATTTTTATCTTAGGCAGGTTTGTAACTATATAATAATTTGTGCGATTTTGTACAATTTTTTAAGGTTACGGTTAATTTAGTTATTTAATGTAAGTGATTATCACAAAATACAAATCTGGTGTAAGACAACACAATATAACTATGCCAATGTCCACAAATGTGGTTACTTTGATCAACGGTATACCTTAAAAAATTGTTGTTATAGTTGAACTTTATTTTCTATACATTCATCTTTACTGCAGTTGATTAGTTTTCGTTTTCTTGTGTTCCTTGCTCCCTGTGATTTAGTTTATGAAGCAATATGAACAAATCAACTTATTTATTCCCTCTAGTGAGCCCAGAACGTAGTGTATCTGAAATAATACAATGCCTAGACGTGTAATAATAATAAACTACTTTATTACAAATAATGAAATCCGTTCTTACAGAAACAAAATAAAAAGAGAAATAAGTGTAAATAAAATAATACAGTGTGGGCGAACATCTGCTAAAGAATGCTGCAACTATACTTAACCTTTAAACGTTATACTAAGTAACAAAAGATAAGAACAGCAAAATATTTGTTTAGTTGTGAAGCTGCTGTATTGTACCTAATTATTGAGAAAGGAAGTAAAATAAACCAATGAACACAAACTTCTTTTTTTTATATAATAATTTTTTATTTTTCAAAGAGATCAGCAAAAATAGTTTTCTTAAATTGAGAGATCGATAATGATATAAATAAAATAATTTTGCTATGTTGTAATAGTATATGAACAAGATTTTTTAAACATACTCTATCTATGAAGTGGGGTAAATAGAAGACCTCGAAATAAACTAACGGCAAAAGTTAAGGGTATACGAAAAAGAACGTATATATAAAATATTTTTCTTAACTTTTTTATTGTATCAAAAACACGGTTACCTATGAAAGCATTTGTTAAAAAGTCAATCAAAACGTGTGTTTGAATTTAAAGTTATTCGAGCTAAGTTGTTAAAGTGTTCATTTAATTTAAATTTAGAGTGTTCACTATTGCACAGTGGCTTAGGTTGACTTTTACTTCTTCAATTTAATCTTTTATACAAAATGCCCAAACACTATTTAACTCTTTCACATGAAAATCAGGCAATAGGTCTTTTGAAAGCTGGGTGTACCCAACTGGAAGTTGCCAATAGGTTTAACGTTTCGTAAAGTGTGGTAAGTAAGCTAGCTAAACGATATATTGAAGTTGGATCTGCTGGAAAATGCCCTAAAACAGGTCGCCCAAGAGTTATCAACCAAAGGGAAGGTCGATTTTTAACTCTATCAGTAAGAAGAGACCCATTTACTATAGATCCCAGACTACGCGATCAACTTTGAGACGCTACAAGAACAAACATATGTGTGCGAACAGTTAGAAATCGGCTGTATGAGGCAAATTTGAGAAGTAAACGTCCTTTAAGACGTGTTCCGTTAACGCCAGAACATCAAAGGCAAAGTTTGGTGTAACAATCGTGTTAATTGGAGAAAGGAATGTTCACTGATGAATCACGATTCGGACTTCACAGTGACAGTCGGGGAGTTTTTGTATAGAGGACTCCACGAAACCATCATAATCCCAATCTTATTCAAGAGATGTATCTTTTTCGCGGTGGTTCAGTTATGGTATGGGGTGGAGTTCTTTGGGTGGCCGCACCGAGCTTTATGTTTGCAATGGCAACATTAATGCTCAATTGTACAGGGAGGAGATCCTGGAGAATATAGTGGTTAATTATAGAACCGATTTAGTGCCTAGACAATAATGCTGGACCACATCGCACCCGCATTGTGCTTGATTGTCTAGAAAATGAAGAAATCGAACATATACCGTTACCATCACTAAGCCAAGATATAAATCCTATTGAGCATTGTTGGGTCATGCTTCAAAGAGAATTGAAAAACCACGTTCTTCCTCCTACGGCCGTGAGGGAACTAAGGCATTGTTACCACTTCTTTGGGATAATCTTGAACAAGAGAAAATTGATGGTTAGTTTTAGGTATGCCCAGACGTTGTCAAAAGGTGATATAACAAAACGGTGGTCATACACATTATTAGGATTAGATTATTCCCAAAATTTAATTGTTGTGGATTGTTATTTTTTACTGTTAAATTGATTTTCTTGTTGTTTTGTAACTGTCATTGAGTTATAATGAAGTATTTCTCTTATATCAATGCATTAATATGATAATTATCAAAAGCATGAGTATATAATTTGTTATTGTCATTGAATTTAACGTTCCTTTGAATATTCTTAACTTTTTGCCGCTAGCTTATCTTCTTGTTCTTAAAAAGTGAAAATGTCGTCTTTTTTCAAAAATAGATCTGTTTGACTTTATTATATTATTAGTCAAAGTCATTAGTTCGTTTTTATTTACGCACTATTTTAGCACAGCATTTTAAAGTCACCCTGTATTTATGGATATAGGTGTTTGTAATAAATAATGCAATCATAATGTATCCTAATAGTGCACCATGTAATAGGACGATAATAATAATAACATAATTATCAATAAGTAGGGAACAATTATATTAAACAGTTACTTTTATAGAGCAAATGGTAAAGGATCAACGTATTTCTTAGTTTAACGAGTTTAAAAAGATTCCATAAGTGAATAAAAATTGTATTCAGTAATATAAAGTTTTACTAAATTGCGATATTTTATTTAAGCTCTGCATCGTTTTGGGAAGTTTACTATAAACTTTTATGGAGTTAAATACAGAGAACTTAGAAAGTTATCGGTTTTAAAGGCATGAGTGCCTAAAAATTTATTAGATGTATTGTGAAGGCCAAAATGTTCTTATATTATATTTTTATTTGTAAAAGCAGATTTGCAGCTTTCAGAATGAATAAGTCTACAACCTAACAATTTTTCGAAACAGGAATATTGGCCTAAATTACTTCTACCCATCATAGGTAAATATTGTCCTTCATGTTTTTTCTGTAGTCTTATAACATTTAGAAAGTATAATTAATTACCCAAACAAAATATTCCAAATCTTATGATTCAGTCAAGTTAAAAAAGGTATAGATTACGTAATACTGATATTTCATAGATTGGTTTGAGACTTCTTAAACCGAATATGGCTTGATGTAATTTATAAATAATATATTCCATGTGTTCTTTCCAACCAAACTAATAATGCAATCTCAGTCCTAAAAAAATCATTTAACGCAATATTTCTTTCTTCCAAATCTATTCAAAGCCCTTCAATATGTCTCTGAATTCGGAATTGTCGTGCATATTATATCTAAGTTAATTTATATTATTGACTAAATCATTTATGTTCGTGTCGTTGACATACATTATAATTGGCGTTGACGATCATCAATATATTAAAAAGAAAGTGCGAAGAATAAATCCTTGTGGAAAGATACAATCAATACTTTGTAAGAATAAATTTTATGTCACCAAATTTCCGTTTTTATGTAAATGTTTAATTTCAACACGTTATATGATTATATATTTGACAAATACAATTTAATTAATATCAATAGACTGCATCTAACTGCATAATAATCCCACTTTTTTAACAGAATTTAATGACTTACTAGTTTAACGTTTTAGAAAGGTTGAAGTTTAAGCTAACCGTTAATTTATTTCTATTAATGTTTAAAAGCAGGTTGATTACTAACACATACTTTAAAACTGTAGAAGTAGAGTTACAACATAGAAAGCCATGCTGATTTAACAAACTAATTGTTCATTTTCAAACAACTCATTGGCCTGCCCCTGATAGGGTTTTTAAGTAATAATTAAATTTCCAGAATGAATATGTTAACCTACATACATTGCCACTACCCAATAAATTCTTAGATTTATCATTCAATATGCTGTCACCGCATCAGAAAAATTGAATCTCTTACGATTGTCCTCAGTTTTGGGAACAGTTAGAAATTGAATATTTGTTGTAAATCAGTCTATTTAAGACGTAAAACATTGATTCTAATGAAAATTATTAATGAATATAAAATAATACAAATTTATATATCATCTTAAAGCATAATCACAAAGTGCACTTGACGTAAGAGAAATGCAACCTGGAAATGCACCTCATCGCCAAACATCCGTAAACTTGTTATTTCCATTATTTTTCTGCTTCCCAATAATAATCTAAGCAAATAGAGTGATTAGATTCATCAGTTGCAGACAATAAAGACCTAATCAAAAGTTGGAATTCGGGACCAATATAACACAAAATTAATTTTCAGGAACACTAAAGATAATGTCATAAATCAGGACATAATTTAATATTCAAATGTCCTTTCAACTTGTATAGCAAATTACAGACAATTCCTAAATTATCAATGCATTAAATAAACGGCTGTCATTTGTTTGAAATAATGAAATTTGTATTTTTACGTTTTGCTAATAAATCATCTTTATTGTTAGGGCGGGAATTTTTAATATACTCACTAGTTATTTACCACAGTCAAGCATTTGCTTAAAATAAGCTCTAAGTAGATAATTTGCAAAGATTTTGGAAAATTACTTTTTCACATTTATTTAGCTTTAAATAAATGTTAGTCGTTAAATATACAATACTTAGTAAACGTTAGTATTTCACATACTGAAGTTATACTTTCAGGCATGAAACTGTACTCTTCTACCATAAAAGGCAAAATTAATTAAATAAGTACCAAAGCAAAAAGTTAAACCACAATTTCGGTATTTAATATACTATACCCTATTAATTTGTATGCGATATTGTGATTTCTTTGTTCCTGCATTGCAATGGTGGCGTTGAAATTCATTTCCAAAAGATGCTTACTGAAATTTGCTTAAATGAAGAAATATTAGATTAATTTCAAGTGACGCAAAAAATATCTCCAACAAAACTTTTTACAGCTAACTATCTTCACACCACAGAATAAGCAATGGCATAATTTCCGTCAAAAATTATCAAAACATTTTTTTTGGAATAATTGCCTAAAATGTTCTAAAATATGAAAGACATCCTCACCAGTGTAAACACACTGGTTCTAATCATAACCCCTGAAAGATTTGAATTATCAACTTTAAATTTAGGATACGCTTAGTGCTGAACAAAAGAAAACTCCCAATTGTTACTAAAAACAATCGCTGTAGAGACGGGGAAATGGGTCCCTGAAATTAACAAATTCTAAAATTCAACTGTTTTAATACATAAATCAACCATATACCACAAAAGAGAAAACAATTGTATAATTATATGTTTTAAAATATTTCCCAATAGGGCTAAGATATTCAAAGAGGGCAAGAAGGTCACACATTTTTTGTTTCTTTTTTTGGTAACGTTAAACTTGTTTAAGGCAGACTTCAAATTTGATACTCACTTTGTACTAAAAAAAGTGATTAGATTGCTTTTAAACAAATTTTCTTTAGAGGTAGTAGGTTAACTAGGAGGAAAAACCTTAAATTGGCGTTTCTAATGTTAGATCACGTTTATTTGATGCCGAAAGCATGTCGCGCCTATTTGTGGTGATGTAGAAGTATTGATTTTATTGACAGCGGCATATTAAACGGTTTCGCACTTCACAATTGATGACTGAGGCATTAACCAAATTTACCATATAGATATGTTTCTTTTCTAATGTTTAAATACATATAAATATCCTTTAAATGTTGGAATTATTCTTTGTAATAGCTATATTATTGTGCAACATTTGTTAAAGTTTCGTTTTCCCGTTTACTTAACAATAATATAAATGGACGAAATGTGCCGTTTGAATAAATTTTCAATTAACTAAACAGATTATTGCTGTTTAATGTTCACTAAGAAGAGCAATCAAACGACACATGTAATTATGCCAAATGCGATATTTTGATATGGTACATAAAATTTCTGAAATATATGCCAGTTTCTGATCAAACATCTATAATATTTTCGTTTTTCTATTTAAATCTGAGTTTTAATTTATTATAACTTTTATGCTGAGTGAGACGATGTTTTAATCTTTCTGATGTTTGACCGGCATATATTAATTGACAATTATTATATGGAATGCAATAAACCCTATCAGATTTATTCATGTTTCTTAATTTGACTTTGAGATTACTATGGAGTATCTTCAGAATGTCGGGATAACAAGGAACAGCATTAACAGGTAAATCTGATAAAGTTTTTAGCAATAAATGGGTAAAACTTCAATATACGATAGTTTTTTATAGATAGATATTTTGAACTCAAACATTAATGATGTTTTTTTCTTTAGATGGGCAGTGATTAAAGATAAGTTAGTTTAAGATTGGTTTAGGATAACCAGTCATGCTTAATAGACTACATAGTTTTTAAGGTTGATGTTAACTTGTGAGGTATAGCCCTCGTCTGTATTCTATTATTCAAGGTTAAAATCAAGTTTATTTTATGATTCAGAGTATGATTGGATGAATAATTGGTGTATTTTCCTGAACCTTTATCTACCAATCCAATAAGTACGGTTGTTCTCGTTTCTAATCACCATAGTTTTAAAAACGGAACTCGCTGATTTGTTTCTTTTTCCATAGTTAGCTGTAAATGTTGATTATAATTATTGATAGTTCCAAGAATTATCTTTTATAGTATTCTTAGGTACATCTCAGATAATATAATCGACATATTGTGATAAAAAAGGAAATCTGAAATTTTATTGTGAGTTGCAATTCCGAAGCAAATCATTCATAACTATATCGGCAAAATTTGGTCAAAGTGTAGATCCCACTGGAGTACGAAAGATTTGTGAATAAAATTTATCCTAAAAAGTGTTATAAGTGGTGTTGGATATCAATATAATGATGTTAACAAAAAGGGTTTGGGGATCTTGCAATTATTCGCAATTTGATTTCAATTTTGGTTGATTATCTTAAGTTCTAAAGGTAAATTTGCAAATAACGACACAATGGCTAATCATATTAATACAAAATCTTTCGGGAATTGAAGATTACCTATTTTATTATGAATTTGAAAAGAGTCCTTAATTCTCAATTTGAATTGACCTTGATACGATTAAGTTAAGATATTTTGTATAAATTTAGCCATAGAGTAGCTATAGAAGAGATGATAGCTCTAAGCGGTATTTCTTGTTTGTGTATTTTGGGGAGTCCACAATATTTTGATGCAACCGATTTATATGTTGTGAGAGATTTAACAGCGTTATTTTGTATGTAATTGAGTGTTTTTAATTCTTTGATTAAGTTATGTTGTTATTTTCATAGTTGTAGGGCCTTTTGTGAAAACTCTATAGGTGTTGTGTTATTTAATAAAGAAATTGATTTACTATTGTAGTCTTTTTAATCATGATTACTGTTACATTGCCTTTGTTGGCCTTGGTAAATAAAATTTGACTGTTGTGTTTTTTGAAAAAGAAAAGTGAGATTTGATCCAAAATTTGTCACGAGGTTTTTAAAATGTTTTTTCTGAACATGATTAGGGAGTAAATTAGTAATTTTATCTCAGATATTGTCAATTTCTTGAGTAGGGCAGTTGAAAAGGGTATCTTGGATGTGTGATATTAATGAGAAAGGTTTTGATTTATTAAGCGGCAAATTTAAACAGTGTTTGAGGCCGAAAGCCAAAATGCCTCGAATGTCTTGAGGGCTTTCAATGTTACTTAAGTTTTTAAACTAGCACTTAATTACTTATGAAATTAATGATTTCATTGCATTCTTTAAGTTATTAAATTTACTTGTATCGAGTTTTTTGGTTCTTCCAAAATTGACATTATAATACCTAATCTGTCCAATTTTGTATTGATCAAGAATCGTAATCGCTAACAATTGTTTAGATGTTTCAATGGCCCTATCGAATTTAACGTTAAGATCTCTTAAACTATTAATGGTGACTTTAATTTTAATTGAAACGTTAGTGTTTTAAGCTTTTATTGGAGTTTCCTATTTTTCTGTTAAGGGTTTTCTTGGCCGATGTTGTTTAGAAGTGACTTGATATTTTATTGTATGTATCTTGGAAAGAATTTTTTTTCTACTTCTCAGTAAGAAGTGAGGCCTGTTTTCTGCGGTCATTTTTTTAATGTGACTACTGCGTTGTTTCCATAGTTTTTCATCGTCGTGTTGTAAAAGTCCATGATGTACCTAGAGAATTCGTTTGGATTACAACCAAGTTTTGTTAAATCACAAATTCTTGAAATACTAATTTATAGGAAGTTGCTTAATTAAGGCAATAAAGCTCTAAGATATCCTCTTTTACATAAGTCTATATACGTAACGAAATCATTACTTCATCGGAACACTAACAGTAATTTAGATTGAAAGTCGAAGAGGATACAGATTTACATATCTGCCATGTGGTGCCAGAAATTATTTCTGCTTCATCCCAGAACAAAGTCAGATCAACTTTGATTCTGACAAGGAGGATTGATGCATCTTTGTTTACATCCTGGCATTCAGTTGAAGGTGCCGTACACAGGTTTTATCATTACTAACACTCCTCTTACCTACTACTTTAAAGCACCGGAACTATATAGGTTTTACACTATTATAGAAGACTGATCCACTCTAATAGATAACAATGTTGAAGCTCAACTTAATATTATCGTTTTCCCTATGCTTATCACAATTTCAATGAACTTTATTTAATTTAGGCTCACACATGTGCTATTATATATTTTCGTTTAAAATAGGTATAGCCAAAAAGCATTTAAGTAACTTTAATAACTTCTTTTCTATTATTTAATCAATATTTAAATGTGTTTTATTCATATATCTAGTTAGATTTATAAATGGTTGCTTTATTTTTACCGGTAAACCTACGAAACTTAAGGAACGTTTTGATTTCATTCATCTTTATAGAACCGTGTATGTATATGTAATAACTTTTCTAAAAGTTTGTAGTAGTTCTCATTTCTTAAATAATATGACAATTGTATTCAAAAGTTATGTGGAAGGAAGAAGGAAGAAAGAGGTTGAGTACATATACAAGTTTCTCTAAACCAACAGTACTATGGTACATCAAAAGATAATATGTCAACTAAAGAAATGGGACCACTAGTTGCAAAATTGCAAAATTAATAAAAAAGACAAAATGAAACACCCTTAGAAGCAAATTTCACTAACTGACTTAGGTAAAATCAAAAATTTGCCAGGGAATATATAAATTCTCAATTATTTCTTGATTTCATCTTATACTCGTACTTTTGTTTTAATAAAATTGTATACACTGAAATAATACAGTTCATTATGGTTATGTTTCAAAAAATAGTTGTTCATTAATTCTTAAACCTGGCTACGTCAAAACTTAATCATAGGCGTTCATTTAAAAAATGCTCCTAGGTAAACTATGTCCCCTTTGAAGCTTGTCAACTCACATTTTCTTAGCATTATAATATAAACTATATACAAAATGGTATAAAATCATTTAAAACGCAAAATGTCTTCTGTTCAGTGACAAAAAATTCATAATATGTTGGAACCACGTCACACAAATAACTAAGTGACATAGATACAACTAAAAATGACCATTGCTGAAAAATAAAATTCTTATTAAAGCGGCCATCGCTTGAAGGTTGAGTTCTAATGCTTCATGCGTCCTATCCTGGATTTCTTCCTCGTGATTTTCCACGTTCATGTTTCGAAGTACATATACAGTATAGCCCTCTGTATATGATAATAACTAGGACTAAAGACTCAGATTGAGAAAAATATTCATCTAGGTGTTAACTAAGACATGGTACTAGAGTAGGAACATATTATGTTAGTAAAATAGGGCCTGGTCTTTCAAGTAATTGGTAATTGTGAATTACTATGTTATCTTAAAGGACGAGGGAAAGTCAGCAATTAGGCCACACACGGCTATTACAAAAATTCCCTTAAGATACCTAATGAAAATTATTATTTATCTTTCAACAAAGTCTGCACCAGCATTGATATATTTATTTCATCTCTTTGCTAGTTCCCCAACACCTGCTGCATAAAGTTATCTAGGTTGCTGTGACAGCCAGAGTCGAATTTCGTGTTTAACTTTTTCATCATCCTGAAATGTTTACCATCAGCATAAGCTTTTAGGGGACAAAATAGGGGTAGTCACTTGGAGCTAAATTTAGGCTGTAAATTGTATACGCGAGCTGTATCCACGCTAATTTATCAAGTCGTTGCTAAGTTGCGTACGTCACACGGGGTCGGATATTGTAATGATGCAGAAATACTCCTTTAGCCAGTAAGCTTAATCGTTTTCATCGAATTATAACACGAAGCTTGGTTAAAACATCAGTCGTATGTCGGTTTTAAAAATGGACTAGAATCGCTTCTTTGCAGTCCCAAAATACTGTGAAGATACCTTTACCAGCGGAGTGTGTAACCTTGAATTTCTTAGTTGAAGGTGACTAGGGACATTTCCATTGCATTAAAGCACGCTTCGGTTCGGGCTGATAGTGATGTGGTCATGTATTACCTCAAGTAATAATCAGATGAATCATGTCTTTGCCACCTTCTCAATACTGTTACAGATGCTAGCACAGAGCCATATAATTCATTTTGTGTTCTTCAGCTAATTTTTAGAGTACTCAGCGTACGCATACTTTCCGAAAATTCAATAGATCATGCAGTACGTAATAGATTAAACCACAAGAACAGCCTACCGCAATTGCTAGTGTGTCTACTGTTATTCATCGATCAGTTCTAATAATTTCTTTTACTTGCCGAATTGTTGTTTCTATGGCGATCGCAATGGGACGGCCGGATCAGTTCAGTCAGCAACTTCGTATCGCCCCTGTGAGAATTTACCGGCCTACTTAAATACTACTTTACGAAACAAGTACTTTACACTATAAACATACAATATTTCCTTAGTTAGATATGCTTTTGCCCACAAAAAGTACACAGCAACACGCTAATTCTCTAATGTATACGCATTTAGCACAGTAACCGTTTTGAAACTGCACTGCGCATGTGTGCGATCGCCAGCAGGCATCATAAAGGTGGTTTATGTGTCTCCATCTAATAACAGATATGGAAACGATATACTTCTATTTTTAGATATACCTATTTGTGGGTGCAAGCATTGCTTTTTTCCTTGTATATACTATTATTTGATATAGTTAAAAGTTACACAATGCTATCGTTTGTCTCATAAATTAAATATACCGTCAGCTTTATACAAAATAATTTTTAATTATGAAGTAAAATTTGTTTGTCTTCTATTAGTGAAACAAAATTTCTCTAGTGGCTTCATACTAACATCTTTTATTATTTGATTATAACTGATACCCCTGAAGTTAAAAGTATCTCATAATCCAATAAACTGTGCCCAGGTATATAATATGTCAACGAATTTTCAGTACCGATAACATTAATCAAATTTTCAATTCAATAAACCCACTTTCGTTTAATATTTTGATATTGAATATTTGAAAAGCATATAAGATAATCTTAGAGGCAAATGAAATTACCTAATTTTTCATAAATGTTTTCGAATTCCTTGATATATTAAGATCTAATGTTTGTGACGTGTTCCAAATTATGATTACTTACATGAACATATTATAAATTTATGTATATAAATTAGTGATATATGTAACTAATTAAAAAGATAACAATTGGTAAAACGTTATCTTTGTAAGAAATCAATTTCTAGAATAAGCAAAATTGGTTAACCATTATAATAAAATATGAAATATGAAAACCTTCTATTAATTAGTAATAAATAAATTACTAAATGGTTATAAGAAGTTATATAAGAAATCAATCTGAAGTACGACGGTGCGTTCTTATATTCGCGGAATGGGGGTAAGAAAGGTATATAAAAACAGAGGATTATATTTCTTTTTCAATATATTTCCCTTAACTTTAATGCATTTCTCAGCTCTAGTAATTATTTTTTTTATACCAGTGAAACAAAATAATTCATTTTTATCCTCAAAATACGCTAAAACTGCAGTTTTTAGTTCGTCATCGGACGAAACTTTTCTTCCCGAAGTTCTTTCTTCATATTTTGGAACAAACAGTAATCGCTGTTTGCCAGGTCTGTACTGTAGGGTGGATAATTTAATTCCTGGAAGCCTGCTTTATGCAGGGTAGTGTGCGCAACTGGAATTCGATGAACGGGCGCGTTGTCGTGCAAAAGCAGCACACCTTATGCAAGTTTTCCTCCTCTCCTTTCTTTGCTGGAGTCCCTTAACCGCTCTAAAAGTGTGACATAATATACTACCGTTAAAGAGACACCTTTTTCTTTGTAGTCGATGAGCAGGATTCCTGCAGTGTCCTAAGCTCATTTCCAGCACTTGCACTTCTTGCACTTTAAACTAAGAGCTGGGGTGCACCTTTATTACGCCATGAATCTTGTTTGAACTCAGGCTAATAGTGACGAACCCACGTTGCACGTCCTATAACAATCTGACTTAATACTCAAGTCTGATCTTAACTGCAGAGCTTTAAAAACGCCCGTGAACATACCATTCGTTCGTGTTTTTGAGCTGGCGTCAGAATTCTCGGGATTTATCTTGCACAGACCTTTGACATGCCGAGATAATCGTGCAGAACTGTAAAAATAGTTGTATATGATACTCCAACCATTTCTGGAATTTGTTTCTTTTTCAAACAGGCATCTTCTAATATTAACTTTTCAACTTTTTCCACAAGTTCTGGTGTGGTCACTTCGATGGGATATCCAGGGCACGGATCGTCTTCCAGTGATCCTTTGCTTTTTTAAACAGGTTATGGCATTTATATATCGTGGTTTTTCTAGGACAATAGTCCTGGTAAACTGCTGACATCTCTTCTACAGTAGTTGGCACTGATTTCCATTATTTTGTGAAGAACTTTATAACGGCACGTTATTCAACTTTACTAATATTGAAAATCTTTTCAAGTTCTGACTTGCCTAAACTCAAATAATTCAATGTAATAATGATGCGGTTTGGTGTTTATAGTAATACGACATCAAGCTAGGCGTTGCGATTAGTTTACCAAGACTCCCGCCTCTCAGTAATCTCTCTATTCCGCGAATATAAAAACGCCTCCTAATTAATGGTGAATACCATTAAGGCCATCTAGTATTTAAGAATGAAATGAATTGAGGGGTTCAGTGCATAAACCGGCCAAGTCCATTTTTCGGGCAAAATTAGTTAAGCACATATTCTCGTACAGTTTCAAATTCTGCATCTTCCTGCGCATAAAACAGCTCTATAGCCCACTTAATGCATGTATGGGAGTGTTTTGTTGGTTGCGTTCTTCTTAATACTATGCAATAACGGGCCAAGTCCTAAACCTGACTGCTTTACGCATAGTGTTGTGGTGTCATTTACATAGTACACCAATGGTTATGTTTAAATTATATTATACTCAACTTTTAAGTTCCTCCTGACAAATAATAATTTATAACAGTGTTAGCGCATAACGAAAGTGACAGTGAACCGAATTCCTTTGAAGAGAATAAACACCTTAACCTCAAAACTCAAAATCCAACAAATTCTTCTTCTGATGATGGAATAGTTGTGAATCTTGAATTAACTATTAGTACGCCTCAAACTGGAAAGAAGAAGCTTGTACGTAAGAAGTTATGGAAGAGAAGCATACAGAAAACTAAGCGAGTTAAAGGTGACCCTTATGTAAATATTGCTCGTACAGCTAAGCCTGAAAAGCAAATAGGTGAAATTGCCGCTGTATGCTAAAATGCTTTGACAAAATCGGTCACGAAAGCTGTTATAAAATTTTTCGTGATTTTTGTGCTATATCAACAAACGATTTGCAAGACGCGTACTTATATGGCTTGATTGAAAAGCAAGGAGTGCAGCGATAGAGACTCCATTCAGGCGATGGGCAAAGAAAAAATGCATCTTTTCTTTACAAGGTAATTGTTTTAGTCATACAATCGTGTGTGTCTGTGGGTATACAAGATAGTGACCGTGCATTATGTTGGTGTATGCATGTATTATAATGAAGGAGATAAAATTTGCAATTTTTCAGATTATATCTAAGTTATTTTGTATTACAGTTTCAGATGAGACTTGATGATAAAAATAAGAAAATTTGCAAAAAGGCTTTTCTATCACTACATGAACTTACAAAGGCAAGACTTGAGCTTTTACAGAAGCACCTGACTGATGGACGTGTAACTCCCCTTACAAACAAAAAAGGTAAAAATCTTCTTAGACCTGACAAACTGCTTGAAAGCACTGATCACAAGATACGCAAACATATTCTAAGTTACCCACGATACAAGTCTCACTATAATAGGAAGGATAACATAGACCATTATTACCTTTCACCCCTTTTAAATGTAGCAAAAATGCATGAAATGTATTTGCAGAAAAATGAGCTGGACTAATATCAGCTACTTCTTCAAAATCAAGGTACAATCTTTATTGTAAAATATAAAATCTTAGAAAATTTTTTAACGAAAACTTTAAAATATATTTTGGAAACCTAAAATCTGACACTTGTCAGGAATGTGCTAATGGAGAAGAAGAAAAGTAAACCTTAAATAGAGGTAAAGAGTTACATATTGCAAATAGAATTTACCCCTTCCTATTTCGTCCAGTGTAGAGGTCTTTTGCAAAATTCACCTTTGGGTATACAATTTTTGTATTCATATCGGAAGTACAGGAAAGAGTTTCTTTTATACCTATGATGAGACCTTAGCTGCTAGTTGTTAGTTTATTATTACATTTATTTAGCAACTTTATGTCTCCGAAAGTAACTGATATATACCTGTTTTCAGATAGTTGTTCCTCATAGAACAGAAGCAATGCACTAATACACTTTTTGTATACTTTGGTGGACACTGAAAGGTTTAGACTTATACATCATAGATATCTAGAACCCGGACACAGATTTCTGCCCTATGATAGAAGCTTTGGGACCCTAGAATTAGAAAAAAGGGAGCGTGATAAAATATATCTACCTACCAGGGGATTATGTTAAAATCACTAATACCACAAGCAAAAACTTCAAAGTCATTAATGTCACAAAATATGTTTCTGGACTTTAAAACCCATTTTCAATAATATTTTGTGAAGAATCCTTCTAAGAAAAACAACAAATTAAAAATCTCGATATATCGAGTTATGCGGTATGAAAAACTGAATGGTGAAATATCGTTTAAATGTAGTAAATCAGTACCATTTAGTGTTTTTTTTTGATTTTTATGTAGAATATAAGGGAAAATTACAAACGTTTTCAATATCAAATGACGAAAATAAGCTATACAGTAAAAGAAGGAACCTAGGGAAAAATAAATTTGATCATGTCATGACAATATCCATATTCCAGAATGTAATTAATGGTTTTATCGTGATATTGAACAATATCATAAAGTGTTTACGCGAGATGCTACCCAAACTTCGGCATCAGAATTTAGCATAGACGAATAGAAAATGTTTGATATTAAATTTAGAAAGTTTATTTTAGATTTTGAGTTGTTTTTGCATTAAAAGAATTAATAAAGTATTCTATTTTCATATTTTGATTTTGTTTTTTTTCTTCCACTACTCCAAAAAAACCTAAATACTGTGCATAAACAAGTTAAGTCCGTTGTTTTTCTTCATATCTTAGTCGCTTTCCTCTTTCTTAACTCAAAATAATCATAAAGTGCATATGCATGACCATCCGCAAAGGTGAAAATACCTAAAAATAAAAATTCCTAGTTACTTTTAATGTAAAACGTTTTTTAGCTCTCCTTAAAATTTTAAGTAAATGGACTTGACTAGTTTATTCATTTGACCCTTCAATTGTAAATATTAAATAGAAAATTGCAATATTTAATTAAAACTAAAACACAAAAGAAACATAAAACATAATCCCACACATGGATGGCATCTCACTTTCAACACTCAAATTAAATTATTATAAACCATATCCAACAATTTAAGTTAAATGATAAGGAGAAGCAATATAAATACCACAATGGCAAGCAGAAAAATTCAGAAAATTCCAGTTCTCGAGGGCTTACCTTTATAATATTCCTCTATCCTCCGATTCCAAAACGTTGAGTCACGCCTCATTATGAAATACTGTTAGGGAGTAAATCTAAGGACATGTTTCTGGATCGATATCTCTAACAGGATCTTTTAGACCTAGTGTGATCCTACGGATTACAACAGGGCTTTGCCTACAGATTCGAATTTCGCTACAAACATTGATGCTTGGACGTTCTTCAAATGTCATTAATTGTAGCTAGCATAATATATCAAGATAATGTTTGTATGGAAACGGACCTTCTTTATTTGCACGACATGCAATGTGGAATCCTTCAGATCTACGATATATAACTAACTACCTCTGTTTATAAATACTAATTCTCATTATCTAGTGTAAGCCACCATCCTCAATTTTCTTTCAGATAAATTGCATGATACAAACGATTGAAA
>JAHWXV010266867.1:0-10481 GCA_024586415.1 Phrixothrix hirtus | reverse complement strand
GCATTTTTAAAAAAAATTTACAGCCGATTTCATGAAAATCGCGAAAAACGAATATCTAAAAATGTCAGACAATATAAAAACTTTGTTTAAAAATAAATCTGAAAACAAGAAGAAATGAAGCAGGCTATATTTTTAATAAAAATGTAAATACAAAATAGAAAATATCTAAAAATGACAGAAATAAAGTGGAACTTCCGGTTATTTGATTTTAACCAATTTCTTAATTTAGCATACAAAGGTATTTGTGGCCTCAAATATAAATTTTCATTTAGCTAGGACTTTTAGTTTCATAGTTATTTTATTTAGAGTTAACGGTGAAGGTGCTTCCGGTTACTCGATTTACGGAAAGCTTTTTGAGAAATAGCTTAAATTATATGAAAGGCCATTAAATGGCTAAGAAATACCTTAAGTTTTAAAAGATCTTTAGAGCTGATTGCGAGAAATTCGCGAAAAACAAAACATTGAGAAAATATCTAAAAATAAAAGAAATAAAGTTGTACTTGTGGTTATTCGGTTTTAACCAAATTTTTAATTTAGCATGGGAAGGTAGTTTGGACCTCAAATATAAATTTAATGTATCTAGGACTTCTAGTTTTACAGTTATTTTATTCACAGTTAATGGTAAGAGTCCTTCTGGTCACTCATTTTACGGAAAATGTATCCATAAAATTTTATTTATATACGATATATAGCTTTTGAGATATTTTGTTCACAGACACACACACGCACGCACTCAAACGAACGCATGCACGCACGCACGCGCACGCACACACACACGTAAGCGCACGCACGCACCCACACGTAGAAACAGACACACACACGCAGGCACGCACATACACACACACACACACACACACACACACACGAGGAATTTCTAAAATTATGTTTTTCGGACTCAGGGGATCTGAAAACGTTTACTTCCGCTAAAAACGGGACATCGAAGATTTTGACCGAAAACATGACTTTCTCTTTACTATATTTCATATAGGTAAGAGAAAGTAAAAATGTGTCATAAAACAGCTTTCGTTCGCATTTTCACACCATTTTAGATCACCAATAATCTGAAATAAAAAAGACAATGCTGTAAAAATTAAATAAAAAAGAAGCAATAGCATCGGGGCGACGAAATAGCCCCGATTTGCTTGACTTTTACTTACATGATTTCCTGAAATACATAGGGAATAACTACTCCTAACAAATAAATATTTCTATAATAAAATACTCTCCAAATTAAAAATTAGGGGTTCTACTATTTATTTGATATTGAAAACCAATATCAGGTATTAGTTTAGTCGGTATAAAAATGAATAACTCAGATATACAGGAAAAATTCGATAAAGTTTTCAACAAATGAATATAATTGAACAAAAATTATACACGAATATATGACTGTTTGAAAATTCTTCATTATATTTTCAAATAATATTGGGCAGAGTCTATTCGAGATTATCCCATGGTTGGACAATGTGTAGAGACAAAAACCGAAGAAAGCACCAAGAAAGTTGAAGAAATTGATCGACAAATTGTAATCATAAGGAATAGGAATATGCGAAACATTAGTTTTGTCATATTTTCAGGAAGATTTGGGCATAAATTGTGTCAGCGCGCTAAACAAAACTTATGCAAGCAAGAAATTTGCGTAGAAAACTTAACGGTTTTAGCTCCAAAATTGTAAAAGGCGATGCACATAAGAACTACACCACCAAAAGCAGCAATGACATAAGCATTTGTAGGGAACCTAGTGACGACACCGTTTTGGGATAATAAGGAAATTTTTTGAATTACTTATATATAGAAGCGGTCTACAATTACCGTAAATGTCTACAAAGAAAGGACTAAAAATTCAAAAGTTGTCATGTGCAAAAAAAGACCCAACAATTTTTCTGAAAAACAGGTCCCAAGTTCATATGGATCGCAAAGTTAAGAAAGAAATTAAAAACTGTGGTTTTGCTGAGTTACGATTCCCCCGTACGTTCCCGTTCTAGCGTCGTCGGACTCTTACCGCTTTCCTAAGCTGAAAAAACGTCTACGAGGACTTTGATTTTCTTCAGATGAAGAACGAAAATACGCCATTTTGCAGTTTTTTGAGAAATTCAGGCAAGGCGTTTTGTGGAGAGTATCGCGTAATTATAAAAGTATTGGACTAAGGGTGTAACTGTCGAAGAGTTCTTTGTCAAAAAATAAAATTGTTTTTCACTACGTCAGAAAAGCTTAAAAACATGGGCACCTAAAGTGCAGCATCTGTAGAATAATCAAATATTCTACATAATTTATGAAAATACCCGCTATACGCATTTTCCTTAAATTATTGATTAAATGATTTCAAATAAAGCTATCTACAAGCAAACTTAGTTTTTTGTCCAAGCTCTAGACAATAAGTAATTAAAATTAATTATCTCTTATTGTTTTGTTCATAAAAGAACTGAGCGCAAATTTAAATCACGCAATGTACACATTTATGGTTCGTATTCAAAATACTAAACAATCTACCAGAAGTGAAATCCTTGACTAAGCTTGACAGTTTTGACAATTTAGGTAGAGAATCATTTTATGTAATAATTTGATAAAATTATTGAAATTACTTTTAAATATAAAAATGTAATTGTCAGTTTGCAAAATCGTAACACATGCCTTCTGAAAAGTATTATCTAGAGATATCTGGGTGAAATCTGAAAAACTACTAAAGTAAAAGGTTCTTAAACGCAAAAGAAAGTGTAATCCTAATTCTAATACCCTAACAATATATCTAGAAACCAGTAATTCCGAAAAACGTTATACCATACGAATATACGCTTTAAACGAAGTTTGGAGGTTAATTTCTTCTCAAATCAATATACAGTTCAAAAATCTAAAGGTAAAAATTCGGGATTATAAAGAAATATATTAGCAAAATACACTAGTATGAGATAGTACCAAGCAAAAGAAATAACCTTAACAGGGCTCACCCACAACCTTTTCCACCTCGTCAAAAATATATGTATTTTAAAACCATTTATTCACAAATTTTAATAACCATGAGTTTATGAATGTTATCAGTTTTAAGCATGCATAAAACACATTTGCTTTGTACAGCTGCCAATAATAAATTATATGAAGGCCGAGCTTACTATTATTTTGTTTCCAACTAAAAGTCGGAGTTTAAATTTGTAAATAAAACGCTCTATATATTAAGCAACCTAAGTGCATATTAACCCAATTATTGTCTCAGCTTCGTAATTTGATCAGCCAATATTACACCAGCTTGTAAGAAATATTTTTCTTAACTAATTCTATTAAAACTACTTTAAATGATTATAGTTCAACTTGGAAGTAATACTATCCATGTATAGTCACGCATTTTAAAACTTCTATCATCCTTATTTATATTTAAATCAATAAAGTTTAATTACCTAAAAAATTGTTTGCTATTTTATAATTTGTTTTTCTTAATTTTTAGATTATCACATCGCAATGGAAGTGAACGGCGAAATATTAAAAGAATTTGAATGCTATGGTTGTACAGAAATTATGACTCCGTCCATTAGACTGTGTACCAAAGGTCATAGAATATGTAATATTTGCTGCGAAGAACTTATATGTTGCCCAATTTGTCATGCACCTAAGTCAATGACATGATATTACTCTCTAGAACGGATTGCCAGTCTATTAAAGTTTCCATGCAGAAACAATGGGAAGGGATGTGGAGAAAAACTCCTACTTCCCGATCTTAAATATCACAAAAAAACTTGTGAGTTTACATTGACGGAACGTCCATTATAATTAACGCATGCTTATGAGTGGTTGAAAATTTCTAACAATATACATATGTTAAAGATAATAGAAATAACAGTGTTACATCTCATGTTAAATGCCATGAAAAAATGGAATAAATTTCGATTTAGTAACAATCGATACTTGGAGGGCGTTTGAAATTCGGATAAAAGTGAAGTTGTTTAAAGGCGCCATTATCTGTTTAGAATCTCTGGTGTAGATTGATATTAATCATTTCGCTCACCATCTCTATAATTGTGGACGTCAAATTTGAATGCTGCTAGTATTAATATAAAATCAGTTTCTTCAGTTTACTCTAAATGTACTAATTTGTGAACGTACATAACCAAACTACATTTTGTGTAACATCTAGGGCACAATAGCAAATTTTTAAAATAATATTGTTGGATAGGTTACAGTGAGTAATTTGTATTTGACATACAGTGCTTTGTTTTAAAATTTATTTAACAGACATGCAATGTTTTATTTATATATTTGTAATATGCATTTGTATATGTACAGTGCATTTGTTCATTCAAAATTTTTAATAATGTTTTTAATATGCTTTTTAAGTACAGTATTTTTGTAAAAGTGAATGTACTGAATTGTAGACATTGTGAGTAAACTGTTATATACTATTTTTTTCTTATTATATCTATCACGCTTTAGAATTCCAAAATAAGTTATAAAATGCCTTTAACAGATACGGACCTTTCTGAATTGATAGGCGGAGAAAAAAGTCGTTCTTCAACTTCAACTGCTGAACCATCCATAAAACCATCGATCGAAATTTGACCTATAAATAACAAGGATTGGATGGCTTTGGACACTAAACTATTATTTATGATGTCGATTTTGGGATTAGGTGCAAAAACTTTGGATGTACAGGAAACAGCTGTGCAGTAAAACGTATCAAGTACATCTATACCTAAATAAAATTAATAACTGATTTATTCAATACCTGTCTATTTAGTTGTGCAAATTATTGTTCTTTACATAAAAATTTATATAATTTATAGTTTTCGTAGGTGTTTTTATTTTTTATTTAATTGTGTCTAATCCAAAATTCTACCATTTGTTCACCATGTCCACAATTGTGAACATTGTATTTAAAAATCAGGCTTTCCTATGCCCTTCAAGTAAATGTTAAAAATTTTCAAAATATGCATTAAATAGTACCCTGAAACTCAGATTTTCGTTTTGAAAAATAGAAATTCGTAAGCGAAAACGTTAAATCGATAGTGTAAGCAGAAGATGCTCAAATTAACATATTGTCACAATTTCACTTACTTACTCATACGTCTACTTTAGATATGTTCTATTGGAATAACTTAGTTGTAACACTTTCTGCAAATTTCAGTAAAATGCATTATAACTAAGTTTAAAATAGACGATTAAAGACATTTAGGTATGTGTATTAAAACACAAAATTAAATCAATAGTTTGCACAGTTCCAATTGTCTATATGTGAGCAAGAAATCCGAAATGAATATTCGTACGGTCAAAATAAATATTGAAGTTTATTAGCATTCCTTTATGCTCAATTATTATAATCTAATCACAAGTATAATATATAGGACAAAATAAAATAAAATAAAGACTTAAATGAAAAATATTCTACCTACCTTTGTCATTTAATTTTTGAGAAAGGTCATAAATTAATTCGCCAATTAACAAATAAATTCTTGAATTTTCTCATTAATTGCATAATTATCATCCTAAACGAAATCATGTCAAAATCATAGGTGTGTTATGTTTTCAATTCTTGATTTTCTATATAAAAGTTTATTTGCTTCGGTTTATTTATCAGAATAAGATTTCTTAAATATAAAACAATGTATCTTATATTTATTCTCAGTAATAATTAGCTGTTGAATTAGCAGTTTGAATTTGTTGTATTTTGTTATTAATCGGTTTTGTAATTTATTGTTGCAATTATTTTGAAATAAAACATAGTAATTGATTTAGTCCATTTATTCTACATAAATTTCCTATCTTAATTTAACAATAAAGTTCTCCCAACGTACGCGTATTTAAGTTACGCTCTATGAAAAATTCCATAGCCCATTGGAAACTGAAATTTAAATGAGCGCATGTTATATAGGTACATAATAACAAAAGTTGACTTTTTTTGGTCCCTATAGGGCCAATTTCACCAAAGTATTTAATAATAGATTAGGTTAATCGACTAATTATAATTATAATTGGTGGTAATAATTATTACCACAGCAACGATTGTAGTTAGCAATTATTTCCATAGAAGATGATCATTAATTTAAAAAATCTACGATTAAATATATTGGTAAAATTGCCCCGTAGCAGTTTAAATATTATGATTGATTAAAGTAGTAAATTAGTTATGCCATAACAATTTTAAAGTTGCTATAAAATTCATGAACTTTAGAGCTAGCTATTATCCATCAATAGATTCATAAATTCGTTCTAGGTTACAGAATTGGCAATTATTGTGTTACCCTAATCAATTTTAGTTTTTAAATCAATTGATGAATTAATTAATAAACGTAAAACAACTCTAATTAATTAATGCCATTGCCACATTACAATAATTTTAATTTAACTGTATTTATAGATAGTTGACGGAATGGTCTTAGGACAAAAGTAAAATTTTACATATTATAGTAGACTGTTAATGTTAGGTAATAACAGTTCAGTGTAATAATGCAACTTATTATTTTGTAGAAAAATCTAAATAAGGAAACACCGCTGATCAAAATTCAAATAAGTAGATCAATAAATAAAAATTAACTATTCTTGAGATAAGACTTGCCTTAATTTAATTTAATTATAATTCAATCCAAATACAAAAACGACATTCATTTCTATTAAGTACAAGAAGATTAAAAATCTGGTGTGAGACAACACAGGACTTTCGCTTACGAACATAGATATTCAAATATGAAAATGTCCCCAAATGATGAAAATATTATAAACGTTTATTTTGGGAACGATAATTGTAACGATTACCCATCCAAGTTACTGGACACGCAAAACCCTGCTTAACTCCAAAAAATGTCTTGTAAAAGAATTTCAAACACATAAGAACCGTAGCAAGTTTCAAAAGAATTGTGAAAAACGTTTTCGAGAAAATCGCAAAAAACTTTAAAATCCCAAGAATAAAGTGGCATAAAGGGTCATTCGATTATAACTAAATTCTTGATTTTCATATGATGATTACTTTTTGAGATATGTTGTTCACAACGAATACTCCATGTACTTCCGGTTACTCAATTTTTAAAAATTTATTAGAGAAACCCCTTATTTAATATAAAGCTAAATTAAGTAGCTAAGAAATATAGTAAGTTTAAATAAAGTCGGTAGAGCCGATTTTAAGAAAACCGTGAACATGAAGAATTCGGGGAATATCTAAAAATGGCAGAAATAAAGTGGTAGTTCCAAAAATAATCTTTCTATATAATTATCCGAAAAGTCTCAAATTTGGACATCACTAAAATTAATTTTATGGTCAAGATCATTTGAATGTATTGCAAGAGCATACCGATTGTTATTTAATTTAGTCACTTCTATGTAAGGACATTCTTGTTTTTAGCCAATTAGAAGTCTCGCCGACATAGCTGAGTTCGCAATAATTTTACACATTAAAAAGAAAGTTATTTTAGGGTTAAAAACTAGAATTAAAAGCATTGTTCATCATTCTTTAATAACTAAAAATTTAAATAAGTTATTTAAAGTTTAACGTAATAATGACTATTCTATTAATTTTATTTGTCGTTTAATTTTTTACAATAATTTACAAATTAGAAATGTATCTACTACTCAAGATTCCAATTTAATTTATAAAAGACTTCCATATATCCCTGAAATTAGTTACAACATAAAAAAAGTTTTTAATAGGGCTGATAATTTAAAAATTGTTTACTATTATAATAACGCTATTGATAATAGTTTTTCTAATTTGAAAGACAGCATTCCTAAATTATTTAAATTCAATGTTATTTACAAAATTAGTTGTGCGTGTTGTGAACTCAGTTACGTCGTCCAACCTTCTAATTAGCTAAAAACAAGACTGTCCTTCCATAGAAATGACTATAAATTAAATATGAAACGATGTGCTCTTGCAATACAGTCAAATGATTTTGACCATAAAATTAATTTTAGTGATGGCCAAATTTTAGACTTTTCGGATAATTATAGAGAAAGATTATTTTTGGAAATGTTTTACATTGGCAAAATTGGTAAAGTAATGAATTTTAAATCTTAGCAGTGGTTATTTTCTATTGTTTAATCTTTGCAGTTAAAAGTTTTTAATTTTATTAATTTGGATATTAGGTATTTTTTACTGTTACTTAGTTATTTCTAGGTGCCTTAGTTTTGTATGTATTATCATTGTGTATAATTATGTAGATGTCATATTTGAAGTTTTTAGTCCTGACGATGCAAACACACGTTCGCGAAATATAGATAAGTAAATTAATATAATTTGGTTTATTTTGCCGATCCAGAAAAGCAGTTAAATAATTTATTTAAACAATTTGCGGCAAGTACTATCAACTAATTTTTGTATATATATATACAGGGTGGGGCATTAGTGTGTCGGCCTTCCAAAGCTCCGGTGCTATTATAGGTAGAGATTTTAAATTTTCACAAAGTGTTAAGAAGATAAATGGGCACATTTTAAAATTATCTCTGTTTATACAGGGTGTTCTAGAAAAAGGTGACAAAACGGAGGTCAACTTTTTTAAATAGAACACCCTATATATTTTCACTTTTTGGTACGACATTTAATGATCGTTATGCATATTATAAATCTTAGTGCTAGCCAGTTAGTGGTTTTAAAGATATAAAGTTTTATGTAAAATGAACTACAAGTGTCTTCCTCTCATTAAAAATCACCACATACACAAATATAAAGTTTAACAAATTTTACTATAATTAGATATTACAGAAGATTAGGAGGTACTCTGGTTCAAATTGCGAGACCTTATTGCATACAGGGTGTCCAGAATTAATTTTTAAAGATAGATAACTTCAGACACAGTTTTCTCAATTTTTTCAAAATAGAACACCCCGTATATTATTTCAGGATCTGATGTAAAATTAAATTCTCCGTCGATTGATATGGGGTTCCCTATACCTAACTTAAGTTATCACTTATCTCCAAGACATGTCCTAATCAAGGTGCCATAGATAATATGCATTTATTCAACTTGTAAAATATTGTTTGCTATCATTGTGAATGTGTTAGTTTGCTAATATTTATTTATAACTTTAGTGCTTTGGAGTGAAAATGAATTTTACTAAAGATGAACTTGTGGCTATGATCTTTATACTGGGTGAAGCTGAACAAAATTGTTTTTTAGCGAGTCGGATATATCACCAACGTTACCCCCAACAAAAGAACGCCTGAACCGAAAACTTTCACAAAGTTGTTGAATCGATTCATAGGAAATTCACTGGAAATGTTGCATATACAAAACAGACTAGAGCAAAGACGGTATCACACGAAGAAAAAGAACTAATTGTTCTTTTACAAATTTCAGAAAATCTCCACTGCAGCCAACGTGACATAAGCGTAGCAACAGGTGTAAGTAAAAGATCTATTGGACGAATACTTAAAAAATATAAATATCATGCGTCTCACATTCAGCTACATCAAAAACTGATGAATAATGATTTTCAAAGAAGAGTAACTTTTTGTAATTGGGCTAGAGGCAAAATACAGGAAGATCAGGGTTTTTTTGATAGAGGTTTGTTTTCTGACGAAGCCACTTTCCATAGAAATGGTTCGGTTAACCGCCATAATTTTCATTATTACGCAGTTGAAAATCCTCATTTTTTTAGAGAAGCTAATCATTAGCATAGATGGAGTATCAATCTTTGAGGAGGTATTCTTGGTGAGCACATTATCGATCCCTACTTTTTGGAAAAGAGTCTGAACGGACCAACATATTTGGACTTCCTACAAAACGTTCTCCCTGGTTTATTGGAAAATATCCCACGAGTGCATTTTCAACGGGTGTTATTGCAACGTGATGGTGCATCTGCCCGCTACTCAAGAGCAGTACGCGACTTCTTAAACGATACTTATCGAGACAGATGGATCGGTAGAAATGGCACTGTCAACTGGCCAGCTCATTTACCAGATCTAATTAAACTCGATTACTTTTTATCGGGATAAGTTAAGGAAGCTGTTTATTCGGTACTGCCTACTACTGTTGACAATATACGTGAAAGGATAATAAATGCTTTCCAAAGTGTGACACCAGAAGTGTCCAAAGAAATTTCTTCGAAAGAATTAAATTATGTTAGAAAGAAAATGGATAACATTTTGAACACTTACTATAACATGAAGGTTTTTCTTTTTCACTTTTCTTTTCTTTTCTTACGGATAGTTTAATTTAGTATTAAAATGTAACAAAATTTTATTAAATATTTCGAAAATAACTTACAATAGGTATAGAGAACCCCCATATCAAACGACGGACAATTTAATTTGCATCAGATCCCGAAACAATATATAGGATGTTTTATTTGAAAAAATTGAGAAAACTGTGTCTGAAGTTGTCTATCTGTAAAAATTAATTATGGACACCCTGTATGCAATAAGGCTACACAATTTGAACAAAAGTATCCTCAAATCTTCGGTAATAGTTACTTACAGTAAAATTTGTTAAACTTCATATTTGTGTATGTGGTGATTTTTTAATGAGAGGACGACACTTGTAGTTTATTTTACAGAAAAATTTATATCT
>JAHWXV010266864.1:0-29044 GCA_024586415.1 Phrixothrix hirtus | reverse complement strand
CGAAAATAAAACTACTTGAATTCAAATTAAAACTTTTGACAGATAACAACTGACGTAACACCAAACATAACCTGTCTATTTGAATTCAAATTAAAACTTTTGACAGATAACAACCGACTGAATCTAGCAACGACAAGAGTCACTAAAAGTGTTTGTCACTGCCTCCCTTTATCTAAAATTTAGTTTGACATACGCTATTTAACCTTTATTTTTCAACAAGCTATGTATTTACCTTTTATTGAGACTGTAGAAGTTAGGTAAAACTACAATTGTATTAGATTTAATTTTATAATTCAGCTATTTTGAATTAAATAATTTATCTATTATAAGTTTAGGTACAAGACCCCTTTCAATTCGAGATGTGATAATAAATATTATCTCTAAGTTAAATTTGACACACGTAATGTAAAATGGATGTTTCTGAGATATTTTAAATTTTTCTTAGAACGATAGAACAAAAAACCAATTGTTTAAAGAATTTTATTGTTAAACAATCTGTTGTCACCTTTATACTACTTATGGTTGGTGAATAGGCAATAGGTTTATTTACTTCACCTTTAATATTTATTAGATAGTTTATTTTTGCACTAAAATGAACGACATTTATATAGCAACTAGATATTATGCAGTTTTACTTAACAATAATGACATTGTTTAAAAACCGAATCAATTATTTTAGTTGTATATTTTGTAATATGAAAAAAGACGGTTTTTATTTCAATCCTTGAAATTTTTAAAAAAAAGTGGTTGGTTAGACATAACAAAGAACGTTACAACAAATGCTAGGTAATTATACTGCTAAACTTTTGGGCCCTACGCTAACAAATAACATCACTAGCGCGTTATATGACTAATTCTATTAATTGGATTTTATTCCGTAAATTTGGAGGTCTGAAGTCACAGGTATAATATTTTAAAACTTTACGAATGTGTTCCCTGCCCTTAGCGCATTCAAAAAGCTCTAAACGCAAACCTGTCATCTCAAGAGAAACTTACTTTTCTGTTTAAAAATAAAAAGTTCTGAAAACATCTCATTGTAGTTTATTATAGCCTTAGAGAGGCAATCTTAACTTATCGAATTGGTAATAAATGCTAGTTAATAAACAAAAACGCCCGATCATACAAACACGTATGATCATGATCATTGTCATTAAAACGGTAAGATATGCGTGGATGCGATAATTTAGTTTATATCGTGTGATATTGAGAAAAGCCCTCATAAAAACTTAAGACTTGATGTATTATAAAACCATAAACACTTTTATAAACAAAAATTTTTGTAAATAGCTTTAACTAAATTATATTTGAAAATAAATTTATTCGTGAAATATAATTGTAAAAATACGAAATTTAAGTATATTATATCCCAATTTTCTCTCAAAAATAACATCTTCTGGGTGACCTCCATCTATGCAGTCTCTTAATTAGATGTTGCATGTTTCCACGTAACATTTCAACAGCAATTTTGGCAACCTTTACTCTGATTTTCGCTTTTAGTTGTTCTATGGCAGCAGGCCGACCACAGTACAACATGACTTTAAAGTGCATAAACAAGGAGAAATCGTACGCTGACAGGTCAGATTATATTTTTGTCATAAAATATTACTGTTTCTGGAAATTACACAGTTTATAAACAATTAACGTATAACTTCCATTGATGCTCGTACTGTATGTGATGTTTCTCTGTCTTGTTAATACCAGGCATTTGCAATCATTTGTGGAAGTGCATGTAGTCTTTGCTAAATAAAGGTTTCCAACATGGCAACGTACTAAGCAATAATGACAATATTCGCAAGGTCATCCCCATTCTCAAAAACATAAGGACCTATTATGCCATGCGATAACACAGCACGCCATTTCGCAATTATGTGTTGTATAATGGACGTTGGTGTACCTTAGTAGGATCTTGTAGAGTCCAATAATGAAAGTTATGTTTATTGACCCATCAAGTAAAAGTGGTCCGACATCCACAGTTTATTAATAAACATGTCATCCTAGTCTATCTTTGTTAGCATACGTTCGCAGAATTGTCATTGCAATAGGTGAATGTAGCGGTTGAGCTCTAAGATGAACTGGAACTGGAACTTGTACAAATGGTAATGTAAGTCCTGCGATAATAACCTAGAATACTCGGAACGATGGATCTATAAAGACACTACTTGCCGAGGAAGTGAACGACGTGGGCTTCTTGTGGCAATAGTTCGAATAGTCTTGATATGTCTACTGTATGAACAGTTTGCGTACAACCTGAACGTTTCTTTTCAGATCAAAATCAATTTCGTCAAAATTGCGTATCTTGTGCTAATTGTTTGCTTAGATGTAACGTGATAGCGACGTGCTAAATTCAAGCAACGGCGAAATTATCTTTGTGTGTTTTCAAACTGTCCTTGTTTTTGTAAAATACCTTAACGATCAAATCACATTGCGCGCTACTTCATTCACGATTGCAACTAAATGACACTACATGTTACTCAGCGTTACTAGACATCCAGGCGTACCAAAAATTTGTTAAAATGTGTCCGATTCCCTGAGACACTCTGTATACTTAATGATGTTCTTTATCTATTTACGCTGTTGTTATTTCCTTAGTTCAAATAAGTCTTTACAGTACATAGAAAAAAATTTAATTTTAGCACGGCGCCTTCTCTACCTTTACATTTTACAAACAACCAGATTGGAGCGATATCTATTTTTCGGAAAAACAAGTGTTTCATTTTATTGTGGAAAATTCAATGTGATAAAAAGTGAAATGATACTACATTGTTAAATTTAATATACAAATAACTCACGGCTTCGATCCCATACTTAGGATGTCCTAGTACACAGATCTAAAGACGGACTAAACGCTAGGCTAACATATTTTATGACTGTAAATACGGATATGGCTTTAATTAGAAAAATTCAAACCTAGATTATTTCTAGAACGCTTAAAAAAATTCAATTTTAAACGTGGTCTAACTCCAATACACTCCAATAAATGGCATTGTGGGTAATTTGTACATGAAGCACCTCCTGATACAAAACTTTATAACCGGTTTGCAGATCTCAAACATGTGGGGCTAGTCTAACAGGTGAGTTTTAACAAGTCGTCTTTTAACATCTATTGTTGCAAGAAACATCGATGTTATACCAGAGATCGATCATCTTGTGACATACTGTGGGATATAGTCATTTCTGGTCATCTACATGAAATAAATACAAGAAATATTGTATAAACCTTTAAATATGAGGCAGTTTAGTTCTTGGTGTATTTCCACAGCTTGAATGATCCTTAAAAAAGAGTCGTGTGAACTGGTGCATAGAAATATGCAAGACACTTAATCCTGGTATGCGATATTGTTATAGATGACAAACCTTGGAGGTATTCATAAGGATCTCAAACTAAAGATCAATTTGCTGTACGGATGTTTCAAGATCAACGAAAACTAATAAAATTGTACATTTTTAAAGTATTTCAACGCAACCGATCGCCGCGTTCTTTAATTTTACTTATGTTGCTACTGTTACTTTATGAGATCGAATAACCATTAATGTGAATTGTTATGGAATAATTTGTTTGGAAATGTCATCGTAGAACTTGGAAAAATAGTGTGTATAGGAGAACCATTCTTTATCACGGTAACGTAAGTTCTCAAGCGCCAATCCAGGCATCGGTTATTTAAATCATAAAAATGTCGAATTAATCTTTCATTATTCAAATAGCTTTGATTTATTATCAAATGACTTTTCTTTTCTTCCAATAATAAGGAATGCGTGGTTAGTGTTTTTCTTACGCTTAAAAATAATGTTGAAGCATACTACTTCGGCAGATACTTATTTCTGAGCCAAAAAAATATGCTACAAGTTCATGTGGATATATGCAGAAAGATATAAATCCTATTGGACAATATTTTGGAAAACAAAAAATCGTTTATTCTAATTTCTAATTTTTTCCTGTGTTTTCTAAACATTTTTGCAGATACCAACGTGTACGAGTATTAGGTTGAAAATATCTAAGCACATTGCATTTAGTAATAATGGTCTGTAATACTAATGAATACTGTCCAGATTGCATATAGAGAATAGGTATAACAAACCCAAGTTCTAAAAGAAACACGTTTAATGCAATGGATAGTCGGAAACTACTTCTTGATATTGCAAAGACAACACTGAATGCAGTATCAAATACTATGTAAGTTGTTACATTGAATTATGTTAATTTCATATGTTACACAGTAATAAAGCACCGCTTCAAAAATAAATAAAACAACCTATAACACCGGGTATATTTTTTTAGTTCAGTTCAGTTCGTTGCCCCGATATGCAAGTCAATATGGTTAAAGATACTTTAACAACTATTTTTGCATTTACTCGTTGGCGCTTTTGAAGGAAAATGTTTTGAAGGACATAAAGCATTGCAATCTGCAAGAGTTAGATTCAATTACTAACGGTGATATTGAATATAAAGATAGAAATAAATTTTATGTATACCATTACCACAGGCAAGCTTTTTAATTCTATTGCGTATAGTGCTAGGAGTAAACATATAGCACAAATAGTATCTTTATTAACGAAAACAGTATTCTAAATTTCTAAAGTTTTAACTACTATTTTAGATATTTTTGAAATGATAAATCGTTGCATAGTAAAACACAATAAATAGTTTATAAAAAGTGCGAAATGTTAAATATTAAAGTCGGGTTAATTCGCAATGATCGAAGTATATTATAACTAAACTTGAATTAGACCTATTAATTCAATTTTGTAGTTGGTAAAAATAGAAATATTATACTTTGATTAGTTTATTTGGTGATAAGAATCACATCTATTATATTACAGCTCTTCATCTTAAAAAATGACAAGTAGAAAAAAGCTTAATCATAATATAAAACTACTAAATTGCCAAAACATTGAAAAACTTTTATATTCCAATAAAACTCGGATAAAATCAAAGAGTTTTCATGATGACGTTTATTAAAGTAAACATTTAATAGGGTCCAAATGTGTTTAGTCTACCATTATAACCGATAGGTATAAAATATAAAGCCTTCCAAATGATTGCATGTTTATTAAAGGTAATAATTTTTAACCAAACGTTGAGCAAGTCATAAATTCGCTTTTATTAAAAAGGTGATGGCATAACGCAACATGAAACATATATGAACAGATTTACAGCTTTCCTTTCTAACTGTTAATAAAGACAAGAACTTCTCATCTATCAATAAATAATATTGTAATTCATAATTTTTGTAGTTATTTTGCTTAATTTATTCTAGAGTGCTGGGAAAATTAATTTCAAAATGATTGCTGTTTCAAATTTTCATTATAGAATAAATATTAGTCATTATTTAATAAAAATTCGTTGCGATGTTTAATTAAATCTCGATATTATTACTTGAATGTTACAAACGGACAAAAAATATAACAGACTTGGATAGCGCGTTGTGGTTTTTAAATTAAATTTATTCAAAACGCTCGATCGAACGTTTGATGAAAAATGCCAGCCTTGAAGTTTCACACGAAAGGATTGTAAATATTTTAGAGAAACAATTTCATGCTGCTAACAGTTAAATCTGTTTAGGAAAGTTTATTGGCTTAACGTCTGTGGGGTTATTTAGAGTGGTTTTTGGCAGCAGAGTTCGTAGGCGAACAACATGTACTTCTTCACAACGAAAATGTCATTTTCAGAATTAATTAAAACTTACTACGCATTGATTAATTGATCTTTTCTTAATTTACCCACTATAATGTGTCTATTGGAATTACTTTTTAATTAATGGACATCTATAATTGATAGAATGCTGTGGCCAGAGAATATGTTACCTGTAATAACTAAACGTTTTTATGCAACATCTAGAAAGGAATAAAATGGCGATACAAAATACTATACCACTAAAAGGCATAGAATTAAAGGTATTTTAAAGTTCACAATGTCAATAAAATTAATCAAGGCTATATTGCTCGATTTTATTTTTATTTCATCAAATATTAGAGCAACTTTATAAAACATTTAATAATTTACCAATTTCCTTGAATATATTCGAAATAATTTTCGAAATTTAGCCCGCCACATTTGCTATTCTAAAAATTAAGTGTTTTACTCCTACAATACTAGTAACTCTGAACAGTAGGTGAGTTGCAATATGATGAACACCAACAATGTAGTATTAGTTACCTTTACACCTTTTGATTAATTGCTCTACTGAATTAAATTAATTGTCTTTAATTTGTAGCGTGAGCTGGTTCAATGAGAGGGTAGCTAATGTAATTTTAAAAGGTTTGCTTACTCTCCTTGGAATCTTTGACCCTAAGCAGAACGAATAAATTTACGTTCTGTACTTTTATCTAGAAGGTTTAATAAAACTTTAGTTATGAAAATTAATTAACGAAAAGTGTAATGTATTAACTTAATTAATTCACAGCTCAAAATACCTAATTGCGGTACAACAGACAAATGGAGGATGCGAGCATTCAGAAAAGAATGGGCACAATCTTAGACAATTTTCAGAGACGACCGGGGATCGAACCCGGGATTCGAGATTTGTACTCTGACGTGTATAACCACCTCCCCAATCTCCGCTTTCTCTGCAATTTTTTTTTCAAATGTGCCGCTATGAATAGGATTTATAGATGTTTTACTATCTTTAAGGACCGTTAGGAGAGCTGCCATTCCAACAGATTCACACCTAAGGTTAATTCATATATTTAAATATATCGATACAGATAGTTAGGCTCTAAATTAAACATAGCTTAATCGACTGACATGAAATTAAGGAAAGGTCTAATACACCGCTGAACATACTTAATTGCAGACACGCCAGAGTACAAACCTGGAAACCTTGGTTCGATCCCCGGTCGCCTCTAAAAAATTTTCTAAAATTGTGCCCATTTCTTTCTGAATCCTCTGATTCCCTATTTGTTTGCTGTACCGCAATTAGGCATTTTGAGCTGTGCGTTAATTAATTTTATATATTTGAATATATATATATATATATATAATTATAATGGTTATGTATATTTAGAAATTAAAAAGATTTATAAAAATTCATTCCCTGACTGGGGCTCGAACCCATATATATATATATATATATATATATATATATATACACTAACCTCAGGTGTGGATCTGTTGGAAGGAGAGTTCTCCTATCGGTCCATAAAGATAGCAAACATCTTATAAAACCTATTCATAGTGGCACAATTGAAGAGAAATTTGGAGCGGAACAGCAGATTGGAGAGGTGACGTAATTGGTAGACACGCCAGAGTACAAATCTGGATGCCTGGGCTCGATCTCTGGTCGCCTCTACAAATTTTCCTAAAATTGTGCCCATTCCTTTCTGAATACTGTCATCCTCTAAAGCTTCAGTTGTTTATTTCTTAAAAATGCTTGACTTCCCATCATTCGACATATATTCAAATAAATAATATATAAGCCACAAGTTTAATACATACATTTTAAATAAAATTTCGATATGTAAACATTACAAAACTATACAAGTAACGAATAATACAAATACACCCTTGGTTTTCTTAAAAGTGTAAATGGACAGTTCATTGACTGTTTAGCTCCCAAGGGGACCTATACTTTTAAATATTGATAATCAGTTTAAACCAACTAACTTGGTGTTTAAGTTTTTAAATGTTTTGCAATTTCAACTTCAAATAATAGTTATATGCTCACTTAGATTATAGAGTGATTTTCGTATTATTTCTTTTTAAATAACATAAGTCATCCATAAATGCGTCTTTTTACGTACTGAACAAAGATCCATATTCTGATTTTTTCCTACTCCGCTGGACTGAAATACGATTCTTGAGTTTTCTAATCGGCACCTATCGTTTAATTGCTTTGCAGATTACGGTGCGCTTTCTTGACAGTTACTGTGCAAACTGAATAAGTTTCAATATACCAAACACTCCCTGGACGTCTTACACTTTACAACTCTCGCGCTTGTTGTGCTTCCTTTAATACACCACGTTTGCTGTAGCAGACTACACGAAAGAATTTTTATTTCTATCTTCTTCACGTATGTACTTGAGCTACGCAGACGTCTTATGTTACATAACGATGTTATGTAGTATTATCTTATAGCATATGCTGTGAAATATAGCATTTATTAACGCTAACGTTTGCACGAAAATGACATAAATTTTCTTTCGTATCGTGTTTCTATTCAGTTACTTTGTCAACCACCACATGGCTAATTTGATCAATCAAATTTTTGCTTTTCAAACATGTGCCGTTTTCCTTTTCTAATTCGCATGCTTTACTTTTACCTCCCGTCTATACATTAACCCACGTACGTATCGGAACGTTAACATGCGTTTGTGGCAATTTATATTTTCTTACGCACTTTAGGTTGTAGTTTAGGCGTTTTTATTTGTATTATGTAAAAGCCCTTCTATTCAATAATTTTTAAACACAATTTGCGACGATACATATGAACCTTGCCTTTAACTCTATAACTAAGAATTTTTGTTCTTTGTAATATATGCCGCTGTCATACTTTCCCCGTTTTTTAGTATTTGGAAAACAAGGTTTAATGTACTGTTATATTTATATTTATTTTACAAGCATTTAGAAAAATATTTGATTTTTCTAGTGTTGAAATTCACGAGATTAAGCTTTGTGATCGCGTGGGTTTCAACAGTAAATACGAGAGCCACTTAAATTTAAGCGGAAATTTTGTTATTAAGCTAGTATGAATGTGGGAGTGCCCGGCCGCTGTTCCGCGGATTCCGTCTGGGCATACCCACTCCTATATTGCATTTACCGACAATTTTATCCGAATTCAGCCGATATGAGTGATGAACAAGTACCTGTTCCGTTGCACAACGGATTATTATAAAGTTTTAGACGAAAGAAGGAATAATTTGAGAATGAAACTTTGTCTAAAACTCGTGTGTACGAATGGTTCAAACATTTCTGTGGACGGCGGGAAATAATGGAAAATCAGTGTCACAATCGGCATACTCGAACTACCACTACAGAAGAAAACATTCGTTGACGATATTGCTTCTTTAGTGGGTATAAGCCACGGGAGGGCACATTCAATCATCCGTAAGGAACTTTTCTTCTCAAAGATACCAGCGTAATGAATTTTGCGGCTTCTTTTTCTTGACTCCCATCTATTTGGACCGTTGCACAGTGGTCTATAATTCTACTTTTTGTGGCCAAAAGTGCAATTTTAAACATTATAAAATTTCTAGGATTTTTAGATATTATAATCCTTAAGGGTGCAACTATTCATTATTCATGCGTATATTTAAAATATTTTAATAACCAAGACTTTACAGCTGTTCAAATCTTAAATATGTGTTAGGTGTACTACAACAATGTTAGTTTGAGAAAGATTAGCAAAGGGTAAATCGGAGTGAATATATGGCGAACGATATATCAGGTTACATACTTTATTATAACTAAAATAAAATTATTATATAGTGTAATTTTTTACGGGGTTAAATGACTTGGATTAGTGTTTCACTCAATGATTCAAGTCTGTAGTAAGCGATTTTAGGAAGAGTTATAAAATAATGTGATTGATTGTGAATTTGAATTACTTTTAACTGGTTCAACAGATATTTATAATTTTGGCATGTGTATTTTTTGTGCTACTTCGTGCAACTTCTTTAAGAATTTTGCATTTTTAGATAGTTACCAATTCAAGAATGAAGGTCTGTTCAATGTATGGTATGCGGAATTAGACAATAGTAAAAGAGATCAAATATTTTTAAATATGTGAGGCATGCTATGATCGATAAAGCTACATCAAATGAATATAATATTAAAGTTTACGAAAAAATGCGCTTTTTTGCAATTATTTTAGACAAAAATGGCAAGACCCCCATTGCATTGTAGAAAAATTTCGTTCTAGAAATAAAAAATGGTTGGATTCATGCACAGTTATAAAAAAATACAACCAAAATATAGAAGTAATATTTAAACCATCCTTATCTGGGCATCAACATTTACCTTATAGGGAAAAATCTGAATAATCACGCAGGAGAGCAGCCGCTAAATTAGCTAAAGATATGCAGGAAGATCCCACATTGACGGTTGAAGCTGTTAGTGTCGCAGTGCGTAAAAAAGGTCAAATAGATTTACCTTTTATATCAAAAGAAGCTACAAAAGGTCCAAATAGACCTGCTAAAATACGCAAGGTCCTGTTTTCACCTAAAAAACAACCCTTACCTTTAAATGTCAGTAAAGCCCTTGCTTTTGTATTAGATAATAGTTTAAGAAACGGCAGTACCTTAATAAACGCATGGAATATAAAATAGATCCCAACATTTTTCAATCTTAAGAAAATATTCTCCATGTCAAAACCGATTGCCAACCATCCGATATAAAAGTTACACAAATAACTACTAAAATGTCATTAAAGGATCTCTTAGAACATACGGTAAAACGAATTGTATCTTTTTAAATGGAAGTTATAATAGAACAACTAGAAAATGTAATAGATGCTGAAATAGTTTTCAACTACGGTTTTGACGGAAGTAGTGGCCAGTCAACATATAAGCAAGGATTTGATAACCCAGGACCTTCAGCAGGATGAGATGCTTGCCTTTTTGCTACAACAATGATTCCGTTGAGATTTTCTAATACTAATAATTTGATTCTATGAAATAATCACATTCCTCAGTTTATGATATTCTGTAGGCCTCTAAAATCGTAGTACATAAAAGAAACCTCAAATCATGTACTAAGGGAGAAAGCTCTTTTACAGGAGGTAATCGATACTACAACTTGATATTACTGGTAAAATTATAAAAATACAATTTAAGCTTTTATAATACTCATAGATGGAAAAGTATTAAATATTTTGATTGGAACTAAATTATTATAGGCATGTCCCATTTCCGGTGCAACACCTCGATAATTTATGAAAATAAGGGACTTTAAATCCCAAGAATTTTCACCAACAGCAATAAGAACCTGCAGTATAGAATAAGCCGGCTGCATGCATGGATAAAATTTTTTTAATTTGTGCTACATATTGCATATAAACGGAATATTAGCAAATGGCAAGTACCAGGCACAGAAGATAAAAAGCTTTTTACGGAACAAAAAATTCACGTTCAAAATTTGTTTTGGCAAGAAATATGTTTAAATGTTGTTAAACCAACTGGTAGTGGCAGTACGAATGATGGCAACACGGCTCGAAGAGCATTCGCTCAAATACAAATAGTTGCTAACGTTACTGGAGTTAATGTCAATCTAATTAATAACTTTAAAATAATTTTAATAGCTCTTTCGTGCCAATCACCATTGAATTTAGAAATATTTGAACATGAATACATAGCATGATTTCCGATGCCTGCCACAATACATAAAGTTCTGATACATGGAAGCCAGGTTCTTGAACACTATGTTTTAGCTGCTAGTTATTTATCAGAAAAAGCAGAGGAATCCCGAAACAAATTACATAAACAAGATTGACAATTTCATGTCAGAAAAACTAGTCGCAAACAAAACTTAGAAGACGCTTTTAATCATGCAATGGAAACCTCCGATCCAATTATTTCGAGTACTAGTTTAAAAAGAAGAATGTGACAACGAAGTAAATTACAACAAAAGTTGTTTCTTTGTTAGCCGATATCGAAACAGTAATACAAGAATCACAGACAGCCTTCTAGCTCTTCGACATCTGAAACCATGAGCTGCAATGTTCATGACGATGATGAAGATGACGTAGTATATGACAAATATGATTTCTATTTACCAATATTTAATGATCTAGATGGTATTGGATCGGATTTGAATAATTTAATGAATTTGTTTACAGGTAGCATGTAATACAGTAATTTATTTATAATTAAGTTATGTTTTTTAATTAGATTAACGTAATATTTAAACTAAAATAACAACTAAAGGTTTTTACATCACGTTAAATGTATTTCTTAACACAGAAATAACATCGACAGTGATTAGAGGTTTTGACCAAAAAAGTTAGACTTGTAGACCACTGTGCGTTGAAGGAATCTCTTGGGAGTTAAATCTTCGATAGTGATTACGAGGTTGGTTTCTTTGTGCTCAATTTGTTACATAGTCAACTTTCAGCATTTCGTAATGGCGGAATCAGGTAACTTCAAAAACGAAACTATGTACCTTTCGTAGAAAAATTATTAAAAAAATGGATGATTAGCAATACCTTATCGCTCAGCTTTGATATGTTTAGCATAATGAGCACTTTATTAAATTGTGAATGGTATTCTCGTGAGGATCATTTGAAACATCAAAATAATTGGGAATTTTAGGTTGACTTTTACAAAACGCTTATCTTCCTGGAAAGTTTTCAACGACGCAAGTGCATTATTGATGTGCGTATTGCTTCATGGCTAAATTTTATTATGGTTTATTAGCCAAATTAAGTAACAGATCAGAGAAATACAGTCGCGCTCGCAAAATATCAAATTTTATCTTCCTCCAGTATCTATTAGAAAATGGTTCAGATTAAGTTTACAGCACTAGTACTTGTAAAAACGTTTTAGATGTATATTTTCTACTGAACGTATCATAAAACGATGGAAACTGCTACCTCAGAGGATTATAACAGTATAGTAAAATATTAATTTCGTACAATTCTGTAAATTTTCAATATTCCTTAGCAATTAAACGTTTGCTGTTTAATGTTGTAAATGAAAATTTAAATGGCAAACGACAAAAAAAGAAACGCTATCACTATTGTATGCTGTAATAACACGGAAAGCTAGTAACCTCAAATATTTTAATTATCACAGGGTTTTTAAAACAATTTTCTAAATCAGCCCATTTCACCACACAGCTGTATATAATTTTCAAACCTTTTCATATAACAGACAATTGGATACGTTATTATATCTAATTTACTTTATTTTTTATAGTCGTTGCAAAGGTTGGTGCTGAACTAAAGGATCGTATAGTAGTCAGAATGTGAGATTTTGTGCGGAGTTCTAATGTAATATAGGTGCAGTGTGCCAAAAAAAATGGACAAAGTTATAACCAATATTCTAAATTATCTGGCAGTTGTGTAGGCAACTCATTCCATCACTTTCAAGCGAAGCCAGGCCCTCTTCAGAGTGCTGTCACAATTAGTTCCGCTTCATTTATTTTTTATTTAACCAGCACTTGAAAATTATGTTTATCCGTGCTTTTATTTGGATCAGTGTACGTACGTATATGTTTGTATAAAATAACAATGAAAATATGGTCATATTTTTAATTTAATATTGAAATAAAAGCATAATATCACATGACAAGGTAAATTATTTAATCACATTTAGCAATGAATATTTGAGGGAAAATGTAAATTGTTGAACTTGTTATTTCGTTTCGTCTAATTTTGAATATAGTAGATAAGTATTGATTTAAAATAGAGATGTTGACCCTTTTCAGTCAAGAGGCACTTTATAAAAACTTTTGGTAAACACCAATCTTTTTCAAGTTTTACACAACACAAACGCCTATTTCTACAATAGACAGAAGAGGCTGGGCTTGACTAAAACTATTTTAACAGATACAGCAAGACAGACATAAATTTTGTCGAGTATATTGGTTTTGAAACTAAATTGTTAGAATTTGGACAGCATCTCAAAATCACTAGAAGTTTTACGCCTTTCATGTTTACATTACGCTGCTCTATAGGGTATCAACAAGATGTAGTTGATATTATCTATTTGCATAATACTTCTTGGTTTATACTGTTAAAGATGTATTCAAAACGTATTAAAGTATTCCACATAAACAGGTATAATTATAATAAAATATATTGGCATCCTTATAAACTGTGTCATTATATTTCATTGGGGTCTAAAATACATCTACCTCCGTATAAAACATTACTACATGAATTTAAACAGCAGCCAAAGCTCATTGTAAAAATAAAATAGACTGTAATTTGGGGAATACTATACAAAAGATAATTAAATTGGAAAATTTTATTTACCTCTTCATTCATCGTCTGGTTTAAATCTTTGCAATTATATTTACTGAATTAACTACGATCGCTTGATCTATATTTTTAAAGTTTTGAAAATTCTCTAAGAGCATTTTTCTTTCAAATCACAAGTTTGTAAGCATTTACACTAATAAGATATTCAAAAGAATCAGAAATTTAGATTCTAAATTGCACACTTCGTGATAAAAGTGTTGTTACTATTCAATAACACAACATATCGCGCAACCCCAGCGGAAGGTTCGTAATTATTCTTTTTAAATAAATATACCAAACTAATTTGTAATAAATTAGCAAGCACACTTGGTGTAGTCGTATTTAAATTAAATTATTTATTAAAATATGGGTCAAAACTTGTTCTATAACGGCCTTACACTATGTTAGCGATGTTTCATATATTAAAACATAATTAACTAGTTAGCGAATATCGATAATGTCACATATGTTGCTTAAGCTTTCCCTTACAGCTTATTATTGCAACATGTTTTAATAAGTACTTTGGGAACAATAATCAAACAAAATTAGTTGGTACTATTTGTTAAAATATTTAAAAAACTTAATATTAAAACACGGCTCTAACCTAGAGGTTAAATCAACGTTTTGCATTTGTACCTTGTTGATTTTAAATAAAGGTGATGGATTGGTTTCTGCTCAAAGCCTTTTATTCTCAATAAAGTTATAGATGTACAGTTGTTTGAATTAGTATTTATTCAGAAAATATTTCGGGATCTTGTTTGATCTCATCGTCAGATATGAACTAAAAGTTTTAAGAGTCATGTGTTAATTAAAATCAGGATATGTAAAGAATTTGGACATGTTGAAATAACAATTAAATAAATTTAGTAAGTTTTTAAAATGTAATAATAACTTTTATAATTTGAACTGTTTAAAATTTGAATAAATGAAACTAATTTCATACAAATAACAATTAAGACGAGAACTAGACATGTACTAAAAACTTACTAAATTTATTTAATTATGATTTCAACATGTCAAAATTCTTTACACATCCTGATTTTAATTAATTCATGACTTTTAAAAAAACATGCTATATTTTTTGAATAAACTATAATTCAAACAACTCTACATCTATAATTTTATTGAGAATAAAATGCTTTGAGCACAAATCAATCCATCACCTTTATTTGTCATTCTCAATTTAGAGCATGGAGGCACATGAATTTACTATTTTAGATTTCAAATAGTTGTTCGGAAACATGTTCAGAAAAATTAAATTACTAGTTACAAATGAAACCCGGAATTGATTAATAAAAATACAAAATAATTGCAAATTAAATGGAATCTTAAAATAATTACACCAACAAAGAGATGTATAATAAAATCGAAAGCTAAATCTATTGTTTGTAACTAATATTTCCTGTATGAATTAAGGCATCTGTTTTTATTCTTTTATAACCATATATTTCTATTGTGTTACAATATCTACAATTTCGTGAACTAAAAACATTAATTCCAACCAAAAATGCTTCCTCTTTACGGCAAGCAGGAACTATAAAATACCTAAGGGATTGGTTGACTGCCAAGAACTTAATCTGGGATATTCACTATATTTCATTTTGGACACATTTAAAAATTAAGTATAAGTTATGTCATAATAAAAATAAAGTAATGCATTTTTGTTCTTAGTAACTAATCGGGGTGTTTAGTTATTTTAGTCATAGTTGTTTATCTTTTGTAGTTCTGCAGTATGAAGAGTTAATTAATAATTATTGTGTAATTACTTAATAATAAAGAAAGTATTTTTTTACGTAAAACAATCTTATTACGAATTAAATTCAATCGTATGATTAACATTTTAGTCAATATAAAATTGTTTTTGATATTTGTATGAAAATTTTTTCATAAATTAAGTTATATTTAGATTTTAAATACCATTACGAGTAACGCAATGTTTCTAATGACCCTAATTATTATAATTTTCTTAATGACAAAGCACTGCATATAAGTGTAAATGACACTGAATTAAATATTTATAAATGTTTTAGTTAACGATCATTCAGTGTAGTAGTATAAATTTACAACTTTATTTCAAAATACACCTATCGTAATTAAATGATACTAACGGTACTTATAAAAAGGAAATTAGGGTTTATAATTCCCATGCATTATGCTAAATAGAAAAAACCTGGAATATGTAGGTTACTGAATTCTGTCGGTCTGCCTATCTGTCTATCTCTTCGTTGACTCTTCTTATTTTCAGTAAGCAGGAGTTCGATGATGATAATGTTTGAGATTCAAATTCAAAAATACATAAAAAAGCGAACTGTTTACGACATAATCTACTGTTAAGCTCTCGTAATTAACATTTAAAAATTACTCAGTTCTCACATTAGAAAATTGAAATAAGTTATAACCTATTTCAAATTTCTAAAATGTTACTTTAAGTAGAAATTACCTAAAAGTATTTCTAATTTAATAACGAAGTTCACAGACTATAAATAGTACATTATGCAACAAGTGGAAGAAGTAGAATTTCAACGGCGAGATAATTTTGTCACGAGCGAGATGGCGTAGCTATCGAGCGAGTGAAAAAATATTCGAGTAGTTGAAATGCCTCCTTCCACGCGTTGCATATACTATTTTTTCTACATAACTTTGAAATAAATGGAAAATACAGCTTTATTGTGTAAATAGCGCGCCATATGCGAATTACGCATTAACAATTCAATTATGTTTTAAGGTAACGTTGATTTTTATAGATAAATACGTTATGGCATCCTATTTTGTAATACGTGTATTTATAACAATTGATAGTCATCAGTTTCAACTACCCTAGCTTTTGAAATGAAATTTCAACCACTGCAACAGATGTGTAAATGACATACTTCAATATTAACAAGTAGAAAATAAATATTTAGCAAAGTTTAAAGTGTGCTACGTTATAAAACAGCGGTTTTGGATGTATAATCAATATTGTAAAATAAACTAAAAATCGAAGAGACAAATTCAAATTATATATTCAATGCAGCAGTAAACTCATAAAGCAAGGAATATTCCGAAAATTATGGTGGTATATATTTTACTAACCTAAGCTGTAAAACTTGAGAATGTTGAGAAACATACGCAAATATATAACGGAAATCGAGCGGTTTTCTGACATTGCCCGCAATCAGCAGTTTAAAATTTTAGATCCTATGATTTCCCAATGCAATGGTAGAAAGGAAATTTAAAAAAGTTATAAACGCAAAACGTTACAAGAACAGTCATTTTACTTAAGCTCTTAAGCAACCAATTTTGATGGTAAATATGTAATTTCCGAAATATACTTTGCTCGCAAACTTATCGAAGTATTTGAAAAATATAATACCTTTGACTAATAACCGGCAGCAAAATTAAAGTGTTACGGAAGCAGCGTCAAGAAATTTATAAAATCCAATTTAACCTTATAAAATGGGAGTTTTCTGAAAATCACGCATCTCACAAAAAGTAAAACCTGAAGAGTTACTATACAGAGCATTAATTGGCATAGAAATAAAATCATAAACCCAATTCTGTTTTAAAAGGAAATAAATAGAAAGAAGATATTTTAACAGCATTTCATTTAACGTAAAAATATCTTAGAATTCAAATTTAACTAAATTTTTATACTTTAGCAACGGCTTATTTTTGAACAAAATAAAGATTAAAAGGATCTGTCCTAACAAGGCCATTGTATTTGTTTACCTAACTGTATCTCTAGTAAATTTGTTTTCTATTTTGTAGATGTAAACATTTTAATTGCAAATTTTTCATATATTTGTTTTAAAATTGAAATTTAATATATGTATTGCACTCATTGCGCTTTGTTACTTGTCAGGTATATAATCATATGTCGTAAATAAGATGTTGGTGTGATGCACAAGTTTAAAAAGGTAAATATTGAAAAGGTCGTATAAACAGATTACTTCCAGGTAATATTTTAGCGGTACAGTAAATTCATTGCGCGAATATAAGTAGTATATCCTCAAACTTATTATCAATAATAAAGTATGGAAACAGTTTGGGTACCTACAATTCTAAAACCTAATAAGTGCGTAACTTTACAACGCAATAGAGTAATTTATTTTACTTGCTTACACAGCCAAATTAGGTAATCAACACTACTAAACTAGCCAACCGCTTTTCAGTATATTATACTGTCAGCCATCTGCAACTAACTGGTAATAAAAATCACCCGTATATACGTGTCACAAGAGACAATTTTTCTTTCCGATTCTTAACCTGCCTAAATTTCCGTGAATAGATATTCTATTAACCATGAGTACTAGAAACTACGAGGGGGGGATCATAATTAGACGACCTAAGACAGAAACTAAAGTATTACCGTTACAAAAATGTTTTTAATTTTCAACACATTCTGATAAACGTTCAATACACTTCTTCCAACGACTTCCTAACGCTTTAATTCCATCACGGAAGAAATTATCTTTAAGACCGGCAAAATAGGCATTTACCGTGACTTCGACCACCACATTAGCTGAAAATCTGCCATCCTAGGAAAATCTTTAGTTTGAAATGTAGGTAAAAGTCCGAAGCAGCTAAGTTGGGCGAATGTAGTGGTTGGGAAAGTAAATCAAAGCTTAATTCGTTTATATTGGATATTGTAACGATACTGGGTTTGAGGGCGGGGATTATTACGATGAAAAATGATATTTTGTTGCTATAAACGACGCCTTCTTTAGTGAATTTTTTCATTAAATATACCCAGAATATTAACAAAGTATTCATCATTTATTGTTTGTTCCTTTGGAAGGTAATCAACCATTATAATTCCCTTGGTATCCCAGAAAACCGACGCTATTACCTTTCCGGCAGAATGCGTTGTCATGACTATCTTTTTGGCGGAATAACCTAGTTCTGTTCACTCCTTAGATTGCAGTTTCCTTTCGTGGGTATAGTAATGAATAGATGTTTCACGTGTGGTAATAAACCCTCCCACAAAATCATTTGAAGCCTTTTGAAACCAGTCCAAACATTCATGCGACGGTTGAACCCGTACTCATTTTTGCTCCAGTGAGAATAAACGCGGTACCCTTCTTGCAAATAGCTTTTTCATGCCAAACTCTTGTATTGCAATATTACACACCCGCTTTTGAAATACCCATCGTACTGACACTTTCGCTCAATTTTAGTCTGCGGTCATTTACCACTATATCCTGCATTTTTGCGACCATTTGTGGTGTAGTGACACTTCTAGAGTGTCTCGATCGATATTAATCGTGGACGCTTGTGCGGCCACGTTAGAACTCAGATACCCAACCTTTTATGGTTGTATATAAAGGAGCAGAATCACCGAAAACATCGACATTTATTCAATAATAACTATATTTTTTAAACCTTTTATGTACAGAAACTTAATGCATGTTTCCCAACATTACACATAGCAAAATAAACAAAAACACTTTCGTTTTGCAAATCTGTCAACAAGAAACTATTTGACAGCTTGAAATCTAAACATGAGAGTTTAGAATTTGAAGATCGCCTAGTTATGATCTAGCTGTCATACATATATAGTATTTCAAAGTAATTAAACGCTTTATCTCTATAACTAATGATTACGTGCAATGAAACTTTTTCAAAGTCACAAAATTTCAATTTGTTTCCCTGTATGTACTAATTTGAATCATTTAGGAATTCACATTTTGTACACTTATTTAGTTTTCGTGGAAATATTATTCGCTAACGGAGTGAATGTATAAATTAAAAAAATTTTTGTATTGCGTAAAACAAAAATAATAGATCGAATTCAGGCATGACATGACTTTAACTCAGTTAGCAAACTCACAAGAGCATATCGTTAACACTGTATATGTGTGATTAAAAAAACAACGTGAAGTCATACGTTCGTTGTAAACTTAACGAACTTATCTCGTATATGTATAAATAAGTGATTAATATAAATAATGTAATTTGAAATAAAATATTTCATTAACTGGCAATAACAACGATTTAATTAATAATTATTATTTTAATCAAAAATAAAATTTTCATGAATGTTAGAACGTAATTATATTGCATTAGCAATTAAAACTACTAAAGTTTTAAATAGTTGCCAACTTGCCGTGTGGTCCCGTATGTCGCCAATATATTCTTTTGTAGCCCGTTTTTCTTATATCGGGTTCTAGTTCGCGCACTAGGGCGCATTTATTGCTAGCTCACACGGAATTTCGCGTTCCACTTCTATTTACGGATCACCCTAATTGACAATCACGCATCCCACTTAACTTCCTGCCCCGACAAATTCGTTCCCGTGGCAATATCTTTGCACCGTATTGGATAATGAATTCAAGCTATGAAACTAGTAGGTATCTGTAAACCTATTTTTCTAAAATAAAATCTACTCAAAGTTTGAACTTCTGTTCTGTGATTTGAACAATGAACGGTATTATAGCTTGCGCTTTAAAAAATTTTAATTCTTCTGAAAGTAATGATGGTGATGAGAAATTAATTCAGCTTGCAAGATTTTTATCGGAAAAAAAATGGATACACCAACAATTAAAAATTATTTAGATGTAGTTTTCCATCTTTCAGAACAGCGGGTAGATATTTATAATTTTATTATTATTTAATAATATTTATTGAAGCAGCGTAAAGCATACTTCCGTTTTGAAACTCAAGACAATATGACGAAGCTATCAAGTGGCAAATTTAGTGATACTGTATACTCGTATAGCATCGACCCATAGAATAATTTAAAAATATGAATTAATTCTGAATTCGAACACCGTACCAACTAGAATGCGATTTCAGAAATAACTACACTCGAACGAAATTAGAAAAGGTCCAGAGCTAGTGCATTATTGAATTCGAACAGAAACCCTACAGAAATAGTGCGCTTGAAAGTGCACAAATTGGAACTCTCTATTAGTAAATATATTGAAAAAATAATTTGAATCGATGTTAAATATGTATTATTAATACATATAGTTTTATTCTCAAAATAGCAGGTGTTAAAGCAATCGTATCAAATAAGTTGGGGAAATATATAACTCACCAGTGTAACAGAAAGAGTTCCTATAAATGTGTCCTCAAAAATGCTTGCTAAGGGAGATATCGCCCATTAAAGTTTAATCTAAAAATATGGCTATTTCTTAATTTCTAAATGAGTTGATAGAACGTGTTGAAAATTTGGTTGCGTATGTAAGGAATGACACCACTAAGCTCCCAAGAAGTAATGAAACGAAATTATTGAATAAAATTAGTGAACATTTAACGAGCAACAAGATGCAAAATTTAAAAAAGAAACAGCCCAGCTTATATTGCCCTACGTTTGACATTATTAATGGTGCCTGCTCTAGAACCTAACGCCGAAAAAAATAGCCATGCCTTTCTTGTTTATTTTTTTACAAGCTTTGCCTTATATTTATGTCTTAAATAATTTTTTGACAAATATGAAAGCACAAAGCAGGATTTAGACCCAGTTTTCACAAAAACGGATGAAGTTAGCGATATGGAACAAGAAGACATTTTTTTTCGTAGTAAAAAACGCGTTTACTCAAAATGTTGGATAATAATTATGAAAAGCTACGCAGAAGAAAATTAGGACAAACACGTGTCTTACCCTCACCTGAAATTTTGTGCAACTAATTTATAAACATTTACACATGAATGCAAGAACTATAGAAATATAAGTTTATTAAGTGTAGCTGGGAAGGTATTTGGTACAATTATAATTGACAGAGTCCACATAAATACCTAAAGGAAGATATGGGATGTGCAGGGTGGATTCTTGCCTGGACGAGGTTGCGTGGATCAGATGTTTGGTTTGCAGTAAATGGGTGAGGAGTTTTTGCATGTTAACGAAAAAATGTATTGTACGTTTGTGGATTTAGAGTAAGCGCATGATAGTGTGAACAGAAGCACGTTATGGGTAACTTTGACAAGTATGGCGTACAGGAAGAATTACTAAATGCAATAAAAGCAATGAATAATGGAACCAGAGCGTGCGTGAGAGTGAACGGTATGGTTAGTGAGTACTTCGAAATTGAGTTAGGTGTGAGACAAGGATGCGTGATGTTTCTTTGGTTTTTTAATATATTTATGGATAAACGCGTGAGAAGTGCATGTCTGCAGTTAAGTGGTAGAAATATACGCAGCGAAGATGTAAAAGTGTTCATGTATGCAGATGATGCAGTACTAGTAGCTAAAATCATCAACCAAATTGAACGAATATTGAATAAATTTGTAGAAGTGAGTGAAATAATGGATTTGAAAACCAATAGTAGCAACACAAAGGTAATGGTTTTCAATAGGAACGGTGAAAAGGAAATATGTAAGCTGACATTGGGCAGCGAGATAATTGAGCAAGTGAACAAGTTTGTTTACCTTGGTAGAACGTTTGCGAATGATGGGTGAGTAGATAGTGAAATTGTAAACAGGGTGAACCTGGGAAGGTGAATAGTTAGCAGCATGTGGTCAGTAACCAAGTGTAAAAAATTGCGTATGAAAGCAAAGAAGGCTGCAAACAACAGTGTATTTGTTCCAACAGTTTTGTATGGCAGTGAGACTTGGGTATATCAGATGAAGTACATGAGTAAAATAAACGCCGTAAGTATGACGTGCCGAAGAGCTACATGTGGCAGAAAGGGACGTAATAGAGTAAGGAATGAATGGGTGATGGATACGTGCCATATAAAGGAGACACTGTATGAACTATACGAAACTATACTATATGCGTTAGGATGGTTTGGACATGCGGAACGAATGAGTAATGAACGATTAATAAAGAAAATATATGAGTCGGGTATGAATGGGAAACTAGGTAGAGGAAGGCTGAGAAAGAGATGGCTGAATTTCATTGAAGAAATTGAAAAGGAAGGGTAATAAAGAGCACAAAGAATAGAAGAGCTTGCCAAAATCAATATACGAATTTAATAGAAGCAAAAGAATTGCAGAAAGGAATGGAGAAAAACAGTGAATGGGTAATAGTAGGGATGGTAGAATTGATGTGTAATAGTGGGATGGTGTATAGTGCTGTGAGTTGTGGAGAAGGGTGGTGGTAGCGATATAGGTGAGAGGAAGGTTGCTGCATGGGTGGATGCAGTGATTGAGAAGATGAAGGCTCGGTATTGGGTTTCGCTTACCTCGCTAAGGGTACGGAATGATCGTTATTAGAACATTTACACAATTAAATTCAGAGTAAATAGCTACATAAGTAACCGTTTAGAAATTAATAAATAAGAATTATATTTTTAGCTTAACCTTTAAAGGACGATACTTTCCATGGCATGCGTATATCCCTTATGTTCATGGGAATTTTTTTCTTTTTTTATCGAGAACTATAAGCTCCGAAATTATTTGACACCGCTTTTTGACACCCGATATAACAAAAAAAATAGTTTAATACACTTAACTTTAAACATATTTTACTTATCAGCATTGAGCAATTATTTATTTGATGTTCCTGACACACGCGTTTGTGACAAAGAATGTAAACTGCCCAACTAAATTTATTTCTTAATCGTGGACGAATACAACACTTTTGTTTTCTGGAGTTTTCTTCTGTTTCTTCCTGAAAATGACTATCTGATTGTCTTCTTACTCTTCTGGAACATGGAAGTCATTGTTTTGCTCCATTTCATGAGTCTGTCAGCTTTCGACATAATTTTTATAGGAAGTCTCTCCTTTTCATCGGGATTGCGTATTTATTGGTCGAATTATATACACTCAGAGAACTTACGGTGCACGTATTGATAAAATGGAAAAATATAGCCAGGCCACCTTTTACTTCGGAAGACCGTGACAGTTTTTGCGGATAAATGCAAAATAAATTATGTTATCGAGCTTTTGCTTTGAACAGTGTAACTTAAACCACTTTGTAACTTTGCTTTTATCTACATAATAATCATTATTATGCAGTAAAGGTGATAATGGGGCATCCTATATGGATTCTTCTTCTTGGTAAGAGTTGGTATCATGTTCACTGCATTCCATATAATTTTAACAGAACTGACTTCACCTTCTACATTTAGTTCTAAATCACTATCAGCGTCACCGCGCATAATCAATCATTCTTGTTGTTTATTAGTTAGTGGGCATTTATTTTGCCAACTGGTACCTGTATTTTAGATTTGAACTTGACATTCTTAACAAATAAAAGACAACGGAAACCATTACACTATCAACCTTTTTATTTTATTTTCAACAGCGGCCTTACACTTAAATATCGTCAACAATAATTTTAAACTCCTATGGTCATAAAATGATATTTACGAGTAGTACGTGCCACAGAATAGGTATCTAAACAGTAATACAATTCAATAGCCTCTAAAAGATGATTACCTACGTGAGTAGTGTAGTGGCGCTATTCCAGCCCCATTTACTGAGCTACACCACTTTACTGCATATATAATTTAAATATAATTGAATAAATATTTTATAAAGGTTTATTGAAATTTAAAAATCATATTTAAGGAATAATCAAATTACAGATCCTTCACGAAACTTTTAAAGAAATATAAGGGTTTAAATTCGTGTTGTTGCCGTACGCCACTTTGTGAACAATAAAATTTTAGGCCTAAAGGCCACACGTACTTCATTTGTGTCCTGCCCTGCTGATTCATCACTAACGGCATTTAACTGGGATTTTCTGTTGGTGGGCGCAACACGCAAGGGCGGCTTAACCTTGATTAAAATAAATACATATTGTGATGTATAGTTCCTTATGTGCTGCTGAAACAAATTGTATGCCAAACAGTAAAAAAATAATGAAACCCATTTCAATGATGCTTTAAAGGATTGACAGATAATTATGGAAGCAAAGAAGGCTATGTATAAAAGTGTATTTTTTTCGATTAGTTTTGTATGGCAGTGAGACCTGCGTATATCAGAAAAAGCACATGAGTAAAATAAACGCTGTAAGTATGAGGCGCTCAAAAGATGCATGTGGCAATGCGAGACGGGACAGTGTATGGAATGAACAGCTGATGGATATGTGCCATTTTATGGAGACACTGGGTGAACTGTGCTAAAGAAATACGTTAAGATGGTTTGGACAAGTGGAACGAATGAGTAATGAACGATTAACAAAGAGAATATATGAGGCAGGTGTGAATGGGAAACTAGATAGAGGTAGACCGAGAAAGTGTGTCACGGAATATGATTTACGAAGTTTAGTGAGATGGTGTGTATAGTTTGGTGCATGGGTGCATACAGTGGTTGAGAAGGTGGACGCTCCGTATTGTGTTTCGCTTACCTATCTAAGGGAATGGCATGATTGGTGGTAGTAGTATTCCAATTGAAATAGCTCTTAAAATTACTGATTGATAACAAATTCTTAAGTTAAATGGATACAACAATTTGAATAACTTAATTAAATTTTAAAATAAAACGTAATATGTTTAAATATTATTTTTGAGGCGTACTATTAGCAACATATGTGTAACAAACAAATGTAGATTTATTAAAACAAACGCTAAAATAAAGGAAATCTTCTGTTAATGACAAGCATTTAAATTTAACAGATTGACATAATTATGATCAACACTGACGAATCAAAATAAATTTTGAAAGGAAAGCTCATTAAAGCAATTGAATTCAATATAGTAGTAAGATGGATGAAATGTTGCTGGAAAAATTATCAGATAACAATTAAAGAAAAGATACATTGCCACTTAATTAGTAATATATTGAGTATCAGATTTCGATTCCAATATTTTAATGAAGTAAGATCAGCTTGAAATGCAAACGACTGATTCTCCAAACAAACAAGAAATGGAAGCTACAGAAATTAGTAAAGACGCTAGAGGATAGAAACTCAACATCTTTTTTGTGCAACTGCTAACATAAATTTACAACACAAATACCACTGGTAGGTTCACCATTACTTTGCAATGCGAAAATGTAAATCAAAATTGTAAAGTAGAACAACCACTCATGCTACGAATATAAAAATAAAAATTCTGACCTGAAGTCTGGTACAGCAGCAAAGTCTTTAAAACAGTTACTAAAGTAAACGAAATAGTTTTAAAACAGTTCGAGAGGGTACCGGGTGTGAAACGCGAATTTAAAGACGATCCGAAAACACACCCTCTGGTACTTATATATTTGAATATATAAAGTCAGGGTGTACATCATTTGTAGGGTTAGAACACAAAAACTGCAACGAACAATAAGTGTGCAGTACATATATCATTTACCCCGAAAATAATATAAACAAGTTTAAAGTAAGTGAGAATTTATTACAACATATAAAATTAAATTAGAAAACATTTAAGTTTCTAAATATTCAATGTGACTTTATTTTAAAATTGAAATTCTTTTACAACCAGGGATTATCTCCGATGCGGAGCAGTCAATGAACCGGGTTTGTTTACACTTTGTTCGACCGACATCTAAGATAGTTTTTTCGAAAAGGTTTTTGTATTCATGTTTAGATATTCTTAGAGAACATTTGTGTGTATAAAATTTGAAATTTACGTATTGACATTTTATTTCTCAATATATGTATTTATTTGTGGGCTTTATTTAATTACTGGAAACGTATGTCGACTGCTGGAGACCTACAATTAAATAAAACTAATAACGAATTTAAATTCAACGTTTCAGATAAAAATAACAGAACTATAAGGCTAGTGTCTTGCAAAAAAGGATTTTGATACCTAAGATAATAAAAATCCTTTAAAAATACGTTGGTTACCCAAAACTATAACCAGTTCAAGTTTTAATTAAAGTAAATTAATTAAATACTTTTAGAGTAATTACTCCATCTGCCAAGGGGTGTCCAGTAATGCCCACACTTCCTTACTTTTCAAGTCAAAGTATTCCAAATTGACAACGCAAAATCAAAACGATATACAAATTCTAAGATGAAAAAAATGTCCAAACACAATCAGAATAACAAGCACTCAATGTTGAATTCTAGGAAAACATAAATGTATTAAATACCGAACTTTGATTTATATTATAGGAAAAAGTACTAAATACAAAAATCTAATGAAAAAATTTCCTAACAAATTTCCTAGAATATTTAAGCAAAAACCCTTGGAATATCGGAAAATAGAGTTATTCTATTTGAGTCGAGCGATCCTTGCGGAAATAGTGGTTAGCACAAGGCGAGCATTAAAGTGGAATGGGTTCTTTTGGAGTTAAGTAACAAATATGTGGGATGGTTCAGAAAGATACGCATTATTCGCATATGGAGCAACCCAATATAGTCTGTTTACGGCCAAGTGTCCGATATGAAACTAAATTTATGAATAATTGACCTAAATATATTTTCCTTTAGGTCAAAGTAGAATCTTCAATATATTGTATGCATCATACTAGAATGCAATTGGTATTTATGTAGGAACTACTATAGGTTATGGCAACTAATGTAAATAATATTATATTGAAGCAAACTCGAGTTGATTGTTGACAGGAATGCGCGCAGTTTCCAAACGTTTAGTAGTTAATTTTGGAGAACGTTTATTTTTGTAGCAATTGGTGCTTTAACGTACAAAGTTCTTTAATGGACTATATCATAATGCTACAAGTAAATAGTTTAGGTATTTGTATATAGAAACAGTTTTAGGCAATTACTTACGTGAGTATTAAAGTAAATAAATCTTAGTAAACGTTAAGACAGCTTTCTTAATCTATCCCAAAATGCAACTAAATACACTTATGAAATGATATAATTCACTTTTTACGTTAAAACAACAAACTATTGCTAGAAAATTACAAATTCCTCTAAAATTAACTACTAAACGTATGCTAGCAGCGCGCATACCTGTCAATAAGCAACTAGAAGGCGTTCAGAGAGAGTATATTCAAATTTGTTTCAGTATATTATTTACAATAGGTAGTCTTTATGACTTATAACATCTAGAATGCAATATATTCAAAACGATCTAATTTTCGAATTTAAATTGCTGTCAAAACTTTTGTCATTTGTGAATTTATCTAAATTCGTGAAGATAAATATGTTCATGAAAGTAGGTGACGATAGATTAGATTTATTGTGAATACTATCGACTCCATTGTTTGATACAACAATATATAATTATTATTTTAAGATACTGATAAATTGCCTCCAAGGTATTTAGAAGGACCTTTTTTTTTAATAAGTTCGCTGATTTAGCTATGATAAACTACTTATTTACTAAAGAAATTATTTTTTTATAATATAAAGTTGGAATATAAGCAACAGTTGTGAAAACGGTAAATTATATACGTTGCCAAAACTATTTGGCAAGAGGAATTACGATTGAAGTTGAGTTAGGAAGGACATTAATAATAATTATACGTTTATAAGGCATTATATAAATATGACGCTAAATTATATAGATATTGTTTCCTTTTTTAAACCAGCTCTTTTCTCGCGAATTTATTAACAAGTTAGTCTAAAACTTTTGTATAATATTCTCTGGTTATTATTTTGCTTTTCACAAGATAATCAATTATTAAAATTCCCTTTGAGTTACAAAGTACAGTACCACAGACTTCCTTGCCGAACAAACCATCTTTGCCTTCTTTAATGGAGAATAACCAGATTCCATTCGCTGTTTACAATTATTCATTGTGTTCTGGCTTGTAGTTATGAATTCATGTTTGACATTCATTTCTAAAATGATACACAAAGTCAACATTGTTCTTCAAACAATTTAAACGCTTCTGAGAAACCAACATTTAACTTCGTTTGTGAACAATTGTTAGCAAATGCGGCGCAAACCTTGCATAAAGTTTTTCATTTAAAATTGCCACACACTCAGTTGAGATATCTATAGTCTTTACTCTGTGGCATTCAGTACCTCATTATGAATTTTATGAACATTTTATTGTGCTGTCCTAGTTTTTGGACATCAACTGCAAGACTTGTTTGGAACACTTATGAGGCCACGTTGGCACTCACGTATCCAGTGACAAATTATTAGTTTTGAAACAGCAAATTCCTTTAACACCAAACCTCTTTTTCTAAAGAATTCTATTACAGTTTTATGATTCAAATGTTTGATTTTGCATTTACATGTCAACTTTGAATAACTTTTAACCAAGGAATGAATTTATAGCTCTAACTCTATTCTTGAATGATAGACGGCACCCTACGCAGTTCTAAAACCAGCCTGGTAGTGTGATTATGCTGTCTCTATCTCCTTCTACTCTCCCTATATATATATATATATATATATATATATATATATATATA
>JAHWXV010266846.1:0-10234 GCA_024586415.1 Phrixothrix hirtus | reverse complement strand
ATTTGACTTGCTTTCTTTGTTTGCTATCAAAGTGATACGGATAACGACTGCATGTGTTTAATTCATTTGATTGCGCAACATGATGCAATATTCTTAATTAGTTGTTTATTAATTAATTCACATTTCAATAATCGGAAATTTGTATTTCAGTTGTTTGTGATTGCTTACCAAGGCAATCTTGAGTAATTTCGGTCGATAGCGGATTGTATTTGCATCAGGTTACGTTATCTTATTGAATTGTTTTATAGCATTTTTAATGCAGCTTTTAATTAAGCAATTTTCTACTATTAATTTTAACTTAAACTAAAACACTCGCCACGGTACTTGACACTTTCTTAAAGTCTATGAAGTCCTTAATTCAATGTTTCTTAATTACACTTCCGTATTAATAAATATAGCGAAAATGGGTAGAATTTTTAGGAATTCTTTTAAATCGCGTTTCGCGTTATTCTGTCGGTTTGTATAAACGTTACAAATTTGATAAATAAATTACGTAAAGTGTATTATATTAAATTTCTATAGGAGAAAGAATCGATGATTTACATAAACGTATGAAAATCTCTTTAGCCCCGACCCACATATATGCGAGTGGTATGTAAATTATAAGATTGTTTTATGTTGTTTTAATAAATGTATCTAGGTGGTGACATACGCATGAAAGCAACCCATATGATGACTAGTCGTCCTTCTACAAGTGGTATGTTACCTGTCATAAACAATTAGATACTGTGAAAGTGTATTTGTAGATGCCGGTGATAGAGAAAGTGGTGGTCGAAATCAGGATCTCCCATCGAATAGTGGTGAGATAATTTAGTAATTTTTATAAAACATTACTTAATACTATCATTTGTACAGATAATAAACAAACAATCAGTCAATCTAGTCCAAGTCAATCATCTATACCTGGTAAGATACGTGATCTGTTTTTTGGTTAATAGCATAATGATTGTTTTATAGCACGCACTTATTGCGATGATTGTCGTGAATATGTGTCGCGACGATTATATCTAGGACATTTACGGAGTAATCGGCATAAAGCTGCTACAGGAAGGGTTCTGACAGAAGAAAGGTGATGTAATGGTTTCAAACTTTGCTTTTCGATCCCGTATCGTTAGTTATAGAATTTCAGATAAAAGTGATCATATACATCTTAGTGAGTTTATGAGTTCAATTAAAAAAAAAGTTGTGCAGTTAATACGCGATCAAGTGCATAAATCTTTAACAGTTAAAGTAAATTTTGAAGCATTTGGATATTATCGTTTGGAATCTCAAAATACTGAAGATATAAAATCGTTTAATACCAGAAACGAAATTGCTACTGTTAGTAGTAACGTAAGCGATGTATATGATGATTTTAGTGCGATCCTAGGTGGAAAGTTGACTGAATTTCAAGAACGGGATTTAGGTGTATAGATATATTGTATTATATGAATCATTGTTTTCTGTATTTTAGGTTGGTCTCTGATAAATATACTATTCTTAGAAGTAAATATTTGTAAGTTTAACGCACTACGTGCTTCCTCATATATTCCGCTTCCAAAAGCGATTGAGAATAAGAAAGCTGTAGTAAACGTCCATAACAATGATGAATTCTGTTTCGGATGGGCCTTGGTATCGGCTGTCTGCGTTCAGGAGGGTCCTTCCAACAGAACGACTTCATATGAAAACTTTTGGAATATTTTTAATTTTAATGGTACTAATTTTCCGGTTAAAGGTAGTGATACTTCCAAATATGAATGCCAAAATGAAATTTCCATAAATGTGAATGGTATTGAAAGCATATTTTAAAGTGGTAAAACAAAATAGGAAATAGTTGGACCTCTGTAATTTCCAAAAATAAAAAACCATCTCATGTAAATTTATTGTTAATGCACGACTTGGATGATGGAAGTCATTACCGTTGGATTAAGAATTTTTCGAGACTACTAGCTAACCAGATAAAGGTTAAAAAACAGCTTCTCATTTCTGTGATGGTTACTTGCGATATTTCTGTACTGCGGAACAATTATGGCAACATACTAGATTTGATTGTAATAGAGTATACACAAAGCTTCCCACAGAAGATCCTATAACTGATAAGTTGGCTAAGACTGTGCCTGGAAATATACTTAAATTTGTAAATTATCATAAACAATTGAATGTACAATTCGTAGTTTATGCTGATTTCAGAAGCATCTTGAAACGAATTGCTACAGTTGAACCAAACCCTTCTGAAAAATTTTCAATAAAATCCTGCGAACACGAACCTCATTCTTTTATATATTACATAAAATGTTCTTTCGATTATAGTTTATCAAAATTTGAAATTTACCGTGGCTCAGATGTGGCTGTTGAATTTATGCGGAGATTAGTACAGGATGCAGTAAACATTTATCAAAGATATTTAAACCAGCCTGTAGGTATGTCCCAGTTAAGTTCGGATCAGATTAGAGAGTTTTAAAGCGCTGTTACATGCTTTACTTGCGATAAACCTTTTCAAAATACTGATTTTAAACGACGAAATAATTGCCACTTTACAGGTGGGTACCGTGAGGCAGCTCATTCAATACGTAATTTGAATTTTAAATTGCCGTCGTTTATACCCACATTCGTCTACAATTTAACGGGATACGATTCGCATCTCTTCGTTAAATAGCTAGCTCTAAATAGAGAACAGATCGATGTCATCGCTCAAACCAAGGAAATATATGTAACATTCGGTAAACGTATACAAGTGGATGATGTCACAGATCGAAAGGGTAACATACAAAAGGTATACCTACGCTTGGGTTTTTAGATAGTTTTCCAATTCTAAATTCATCTCTAGCTAAACTTGGTGAAAATTTAAGTGATGATCAGCGTGTAGACGTTCAGGAATTGTTTGGATTTGCATTATAATTCCAATTAGCAAGACATAACTTGGAAAAGTTACAGGAAAATATATTACCGCCACGTGCGGCATTTTATGATAAATTACGTGGTCAACGAATTTCACGATGCGATTATCAGCGAGCGATAGATGTATTGAAAGTATTTAGGTGTAGAACTTTAGGTTACTACCCTGATATTTACCTAAGTGCCGATGTTTTATTATTGACCGATATTTTTGAAAATTTATATCAGTATGTATGCAGCATTACTCTCTAGATCCGACACGTTATTGAACTGCACCCGGCTTAAGTTGGGATACATTTCTACGCAGCACATCTGTGGAATTGGTATTGTTAACAGATATAGACAAGTTTAATTTCTTTAAAAATGGTATTCGTGGTGGTATAAGTATGTGTGTTGGAAGGAAATCCGTTGCAAATAATAAATTTGTTCCAAATTACGATCCCTCCAAGCTACATTCTATTATCATGTACTTAGACGCAACTAATTTGTATGGCCACAGTATGCGTCAATACCTTCCACAAGGTGGATTTTAGTGACTCACTTCACATGAAATTCAAAATTTTAACGTTTTTGATATTGCTGATGACTCGTTTTTTGGTTACGCTTTAGAAGTTGATTTGGAATATCCACAACACCTACATGATGAACATAACGATCTTTCTCTTTTCTCCAGAATCGATAGTTTCACCAGAGACCAAGACAAGGTGTAAAAATTAATTCCAAATTTATGTAACAAGGAAAAGTATGTGATACATTATCTCAATTTGAAACATTGTTTGAAACAAGGATTGAGTTTGCCAAAAAATTATAGAATAAAGTCATTTAGACAATTTCGTTGGTTACGGTCATACGTTGATTTGAATACCAGGCTAAGAAATGCGGCAACAAGAAAATCAGATAAAGCTTTCTTTAAACTAATGGTTAATAGTGTATTTGGTAAAACCATGGAAAATGTGGATAACAGAGTAGACATTAAGTTAGTTAGTCACTGGGAAACCATTGGGAGAAAAGCTGATGCGGAAAAGTACCCAGCTAAACCAAGTTTTAAATACTTATCCATTTTTTCAGAAAATTTAGTAGAAGAAGTGAATAAAGTTTTAATTAAGTATGACAAACCTATTTACGTTGGGTTTAGGATTTTGGATTTGTCGAAAACTGTCATATATGCCTTTTATTATAATTTTCGTAAACGTTTATATAGCAGTGCAGTTTCTTTGCTATAAACAGACACCGACAGTTTAATAATTGAAACATCCCCGTTGACAATTTCTATGATGAAATGAAGGAGCATTTAAATGAATTTGATACATCCAATTTCCAATTGGGTAACATACATGGTATAGAGCGTAACGAATCTATTGTTGGTAAGATGAAGGATGAATATGCAGGTGTTCCACTAACGAGCTTCTATGGTATAGGTGCTAAGGCTTATTGTGTAAATGCAAATAATAAATGGGATAAAAAAGCTAAAGGTGTTAAAAGATATGCTATAGAAAATGACTTGGAACCATCAGATAATGCAGATGTAATTGAAAACGGAAATGTAATATTTCGGCAAATGTACTTCTTTAAATCGCATTTGCAAATATGTACACTGAGATGAGAAATAAAATCGCCCTATCATGTAAAGATCATAAGCGATTTATTATTCCAGGCACAAAAGCTCTTGCTTGGGGCCATAAGGACATAAAACAGGATGAAGATATGCGAAACAGTAATTTGGATATGTTGGTGGAAATATTGCAAACCATGACGTAAAGAAGGTTTCTAAACTAAATTTATATAAAATGGTACTGATTTCTATTTTTTATCTAGATGTCCATATATATTTACTACATCCTTCTTGTGCTAATTTTATGTTATAGAATGATTGTAAATAATATGTATTGTGTATCTCGTAGTTAAGGAGTATGTTATTTGTATAATAAACAAGTCATTTCAATTGTAGCGTTTTTATTTAACTTTACTATAAAATGCAAACTAAATACGGCATATTTAAAAACTACACTTGGTAACTTATACTATGTTATTAGATTACTATCAGTAATCTAACTATTTTCCGAATTAGGAAGACTCCAGCCATTTCATATACAGTAAATTTGGTTTCTTCTTTCTTATTACACGTTCCAGAAGATAGATATAATCATATTTCATCTTTTTCAGTTCGTATTCATAAAATCTTTCTTGAATTAGGTGTTTATTACTGTCTTCAATAATATATGTTGTTGGATTAGTCAATTTAAGATTATGAATTTTAAAAATTTCTGTGCTCCAATTTGGAGTGTATCCCTTACGGAACTGTTCGCGATATTTGGAGGTTTTTACAGAATTTCCAACTGTAAACTTTGGAGGATTAGTATCACTGGTTGTAGCAGAAGTAAATGCAGTTTCTAGGATGCGTTTTTCGTTTGTAAAATTAACATCTCTAGGTTTATACCCCGTCTTAGTATGAACTGTTGAATTGTATCGTTCAATAATTTTCGATAAAATTTTCAACCATTTATATCACCCTTATAAACTGATTTCTATATAAATCATGCCTTTCAATGTTCGGTTGACTCTATCCACTATACTGCTTTTCATACTTGGGAAAGTACTATAATGGTTTATATTTAATATCTTGTTAACGCTTTGAAATGGGTGCTGTAGAATTCATTTCCCATATCTGTTTGCAGGTTCCGTGGGACGTTCTTCAAGGAGGAAAATATTTTCTTTATGAAGTCGGTTACGTACTTTCCTGTCTACCGCTTAATCGGTTGAACCCAAACACGTTTTGAAAATTCATCTATAACTATTACGATGTACAATTAATTTTCGAGTACGGTATCAACTAAATCTGCTTGATATAGATCATTTAATCCTTTTATGATAACGCGTCTACGTTTAGAATGTCTATGGGCAGGTTTGTGAAGTTCATCAACCACTACTTCTTTTAAACTCATCTTGATAGTAAAGGAACAGCTTCGAAGCCGCACGAGCGTTTGCTACTTTTCTTAGTGGGGTCGTAAAATCTAATCACATCACCTGCTCTCAAAGTAACCCCTATTATTGATGATTACGTATATTCGTTATCGTTGATGTAGACTTTAAATTTTTCAAAATTTTTTATCACGCTTGCAACTACAGCTTCTTTCATAGAAAAGGCATAGCTTCTGTACATTGTAGTAACATCACTATTCACTATTAAACCGTTCCCTTGTTTGTCACAACCCTCTGTTAGGATAAGAATGATGTTTCATAGTGCAAATCAGATATATCTTGCGCTACATATAACGGTAACTTTTCCGAGTTGTGTCCGTGCAGATGATGACCGAATTTGTCCAGGATCATTACTTGGTGAATGTGGTGCAAGTAATAAACTATTTTCTAATTGATAATTCATTTTATAATCTTTGCCGCACGTAATTCATCAATGATATAAACCATTTCATTGGTATGTCCAGAGTGTCTAGCTCATTTTGGGCCTAATAATGTTCTTTGCCAATTAACCAACTTATTAGGATCTTTCCAAGGAATAAATTGTAATCGTTTATTGTTTAAATTCAGTAATTGTAAACCTGCCCCTTTCTTTGATGTCGCAGCTTTTCGAGGACGTGTAGTAGAAATGGAGGTTGCTATAGTGGTAGTTTTGGGTGAGACGATAATTTGAGAAGGTGTGGTAGAACGAGGTAATTTGGAGGATAGCCGAGCAGGTTTTGAATGAGAAAATGGCATTTCTTGCAAAAGTCGCTTAATAATGGTGTAATATTTCTTACCTGTTCCAATAATTCTACCAGTGGCATTGTATCCTTGACGTATCACATTAGTTCGAATGAGTATCTCTCGATAAGCATTTTCATCTTTCACAAGAAATTTTTGTGGCTCCTTCTTAAACACCAACTCATAGAGACCCGGAGTTCCCCTATATCGAAACGCTTTCTGGGATAGTGTAATTATAACCAAGTCCTCATCTATAAATGTTAATTCCGAATCTCCTACTCCTATTTGACATCGTATTATATCGTGTACCATAATAATGATCGTGCTCATTTTTAGTGTCTTTAAAGATACCTTCAATGTATTTTCTAGCTAAACCAACGAATTGGTTAATAAAACTTCAAAATCAGGATTAGTACCTTCATATTCAACTTCATCCTGCATGTCTTCCAAGGTAACGTCGGTTATTTGACTTTCTCGAACAGTTCTTTTCCCTATATATGGCGCTTCTCCATCAGTCACTGTTGATAATGAGTTATCTGTAACATTGGACGTAGGTTCCTCTATTTCCATGCTTTTCCTTTTAATAGTTGACATTAGATCCTTGAGAAGTTGGGAGATAGGTTTTAATGTACGTTGTGCTACTGAAAACCCGATTTTGCTATATCTGCTTTTAAGCTTTCATATTTCCGTTTCACAGACTGTCTGGCTTTAATTAAATCCTCTACCAATCGTGTGTCCATTATGACTACATAAATCACAATATTCCAATCTTAATATAACAATAAAAACCTTTCATGTAACGTCCTAAGTTCATATCTTTGTCTATTACGATGAAGTCGTATTTATCTTTCCAGCCATGTGAGCGCATTTCCTTAAACTTATTAAACGTTATATCACCTACCACATGTCTCAGATTGGTATAATATTGTCCAAAAATAACGATCATGTTTACATTATCTCGTATAAGTTGTTTAGGAATAGATGAATACGCCGGACTTAAATAAAAGCAATCTATATTTTATGTGAACCAAAACAAATATGATCCTTTATGACGTCTTGATTTTAACATACAACATCGTCAAAGATAATGACTGAGTAGTTTTTCGCATCTTTGGTGTCAATTATTGTACTGCCATCTTCATATTCGAAATACTTTATTCCCTTTATTGGGTTTAATAGTTTCTTTTAGAGATACATATTTAGGTTGATAAATTGATTTTGAATATACATAAACGTTCGTAAATCTTAAACCATTGCAATTCTTAATTAATAACACCATTATGTTCATTTTTCCAGACCCACTGCTCCCGGTAATTAAACATATTTTACAGCCACCCAATAAATTACCATGCTTCTGAAATATATTAGTTAATGCGCATGTGTCGTGGTTAGATATAGGAAGGCGTTATTTTTGAGGAACAAATTGCATATTACTCATTACACTGGAATTGATGTACTAATGTTAAACTAGAGCTTCATATATTTATAGAGTTTACTTTACATGAATTCAGTCACACCTGTACGCTTACCTAAACCAGTTTGAAGTGCATCATCATTCCAGACGTAAACGAAGAATTAAAAAGGGGTCTGGACTTGTTAATACACTAATTAGTATAACAAATCAGTTTCTGAGACGCATACCATCCTATGTAAAAAAGGTGGTCCGCCATTTTGGTTGTGGGGGGTAACTAACAGGTTATAAATGAGTAAAGTGGGAGGAGTTGTGATCGTCCATTTGTAAACTAGGAGGAGTAATCGTTTATTTAAAATGTGGGTGGTGGAATCAAGAGAAAGTGCGTGGCTGTATCGGTCGGCCATTTTGTTTGTAGGGAGGTGATTTGAAGCGTGTTGATAGTAATCGTCTATTTGAAAGTGTTTGGTAGCAAGAATGGGCGTAGCTGTATCGGGCGGCCATTTTGTTTGTACAGAGGTGGTTTATTGGCGGCTGGTGTTTTGTTTGTAATTAAATTGCGTGATGGAGTTATGTCGGAGAGTGAGATTCGACGAACTACACTGACCTCCTGCACATCTAAACTTGTTAGAATTCTAACGAAATTTTTTTGTAAGGTTGAGATAACCTCAAATGTTAGAGAGAGAGAGAGATGTGCTATAGGTTCATCGAACTGCAATAATCTGGAAATTAATACCTTAATACTAATATTTAAGAAATTAGAAGTGTATTGTACGCATTGTAAGAACTAAATTTAATCTTAATTGAATGATGGATTACTATTACTGTTGTACAAAGAGAAAATGCTTCCGTCACCCAAGAATTCAAGACGATGGTTTGGCATGTAAAGTTTGTGAGTCGTTTTCTTATTGTCGTTGTAAATGCGTGACATGGTAGGCTATTTTACCTGAAAAAATAAATAAACAAAAGGAACAGAGAAAGTACAGGGAAGGTATGGAGGACTTCTTCAGAGGATAAATAAGTTAAGGTTTTTAATTTATGTTGGTATGTAATTTGATACGTTAGCGTTAACAATATGTTCAGTATAACATCAGTAGTACTTCTTGAATGCTTAATAGTGTTTGTAGTTGATAATGATAATAATGCAACAACGAGAACGGCTAATTGTAGTAAAGAAGAAGAATCCATTATAAACTATTTATATAAATATAGCTATTTGGATGTAGAAAATGAGAATGAGCTACAGAGTGTTAAAATAGATTCAGAAAAAATTGTTTTTGCTTTAAAAAGATTTCAAGAGTTTTACGCTTTACAGATTGATGGTGTTATTAATAAGGAAACTATTGACCTGTTGAAAATGTCTCGATGTGGTGTTACAGATATTCTGTCAGCTTTTCAATTTTACACTTCTCTTCAGTGGGATACAAATATTATTACATGAAATTTTTATCAAGCAACACTGCAAGAGATTAACCTTGCCGAAGCAGCATTTGGATTATGAGGGAAATATGCAAATGTGCAATTTGCACGGTCTTATAACAATCCAATGATTTTAATTTCAATGAAAGATTTTTATCATACGATGCAACTTGATAACACGCAATGTCCGTTTATGCTTAATGATGATACATTAGCTCATGCATTTTTTTCTAAAGTATTGAACAATCGCACTGAAATCCATATGAACGGTAAGTTACGATGGTACTTTGGAAATGATGCGTTACCGAGAGGTTTGCGCAAATTTTATAGAGTATTAGTGCATGAAATAGGTCACGTAATCGGAATTAGACATTCCTCAGATGCAAACACGATTATGTATGCTTAGGATTTTAATCTATATGAAGATAATTGGAAAGTATCTATGTTAGATTTAAGTTTGGATGATATTTGAGCTGTTCAAAGCATCTACGGTAAAAGAACAACTATAACTACAACTAAAAACCCTTCAATAACCACAACAACAAAAGTGACTACTAAAAGTACTCCAATTAGCAGAATAATTATATCTACACCTGTTATTACAGAACCAACACCTTTACCTGATTTATGTACTTTAAATAATCAAATTGATACATTCTTACTTATGAACGGAAAGATATACATAAATCATGGGAAATACGTGTTGATTGTTCCGTTAGGATCGAAAAAGTACAATTAACCGCAATTAGTTACAGAATGGTTAAAGTTTCTCCCTAAAGACTTTACTAAATTCGATGCTATTTACCAGCAACCAAATGGAAAAATTGTTTT
>JAHWXV010266826.1:0-15323 GCA_024586415.1 Phrixothrix hirtus | reverse complement strand
AAATTGAAATACATTTCACCAGTCAAATTCCCAGGGAGAAACAGGGGTCCAACAATACGCTTACCATAAAAACCTGCCCAAACGTTTAGTTTTTCGGGATATTGAGGGTGAACCTTGTGAAACGTTCTTGAATTTGAGTCTGACCAGTAGCGAAAATTGTGACGATTAACGGAACATCCGGCTCAATACGAATTTGTTCGTTTATCTTCTAACAAAATTGTAAACGCCGATCAAAATACGTTGAATGGTTGTTCTTGAGATGCCTGATTTACTAGATAATTTTCGTGCACTTAACCTGGGATTTATAGAGACCTGGCCCAGAATTGCTGTTTCGACTAATTCAATTGACACGCGGTTTTCTGCCACACGTTTTCTATTGGACATAGACGGCTTTTTACGAAATCTCTATATTAAATTCACTACATAACTACGATGTACTTGTTTATCTCCATGTATTGAGTAAATAACGTGGCTGTCATATTTGCACTTTCGTGCTAATAAACCATTTCTTTTAGAATGCAAAATAATGATAATTCCAGTAGAGCAGTTGTTGAAACACAGAATACACGATAATGTCAATTAAAACCATTGTTTTACCTTATGACACTTAACTTTTTCAATACATTTCTATTGCAATTCGATTTGAAAAATAAATACCCCACTGGAACTAGAATTTGGCGTACTTTCAAATGATATGCTTATAGTTTATATACATAGCCATTTAAAATTATTGGGGTGATTTTTACACCCGTTTGGGGGTTGAAGCGACAAAAATGAAATTACTCGGAAAAGTTATCCCCCTAACAAATAAAATAGACGTGTCTGAGGTTTTTGTCATATTTCAGTTTAAAAGGCCAAAACGGCCATGTCCTGTTTTCAATTGGCCACTGTGAATATTTCTATATGGGATAAGGTCTCTTAACTAGTTACAAAAGTTATTGCAATTTATCTGAATACGTGGGTGTAAAAGTAGTAAAACGCAATATAACAAGAAACCGATTTCAATAAATAGTAACTTTGTACATCTACATAACAATTCAGCAATTTCTCCTCACAGCACATATTAAACGGTTAAAATTAGACCATTTATAAAGTCACCCAATAATTAGTTTAATATGTTATCTAATATCAGTCGAGTGCTGTTAGGATACAAATTCGTTAATTTATTCAATAGGAAGTCGCCCGTCAAACAAATCAACCAATTACAATGTATAGTTGACCAAATGAATTATGTCGAAAAGTTTGAAATATACCAAAGGAAAGATGAAGTAACTGAGAAACCGTTTCACACCTATAGACTTGGAAAACGAACTGTTCGGCCATTAACTGAAACGTACTGAAAGCAAAAGCGGAAAACAAATTTTAACAACTATTTGACTCGGTCAATCTATTATAAAAGCTGAAAAAATTAGCTTACTGTACAACTAGGAATACCAGACGTGGGTTACCGAAAGATTTCACCGATGATATATAGTACATGAAAAGAAGTGACTTTGATTACAGAGCCTCCAGAATCTATCTAATATACTATAAATGATTCAACAACACATCAGCTTTTCTGCTCTCAAATTTTCATGGACTCAACAAGATGGGACATCCAAGAATGTCAGTTGCCCAAAAATTTTATTCCAAACTGGAATAGATAAAGTTGGTTAATCAAGCAAGTTACGCTAGATATACTGCACAAATAAACGTTCAAAAAATTGATGAGATAGGATATATTTTAGTCTTTTGGATGTATTCTTCAAATACATCAATTCAGAAGAAAATTTAAAGTTCACGCGAGATGTTAATAGGGGTCTGATAAACTCTCACTCCATTGGAACGTATTCAAAGAAATGTTAATCAAGGATAAGCCGGTATGTTGCAAGTATCTGTCTCAGGGTTACTTTTTTATCCGTTCCCAAAACGTGGAAAGTATAATTACAGCGTTCCCAGTGAGATAATGCTAGGAAACGTGTGACTGTCTTCATGGCCGAAAGAAAATGATGTGAACAATGTTCTTCACTTGCTGTAGAGCCCCTTCCACACCCAAAGTAGTTAGCGTGTAATATTTAGTTATACATTAACGAGAAAAGAATTCTTTCTTGCATTACTATGAAATTTAACCGTAAATAATATGTTATCACTAAAAATTATTATTAACTAAATCTAAATATTCAACCAAATTAGGACATTTTCACTCCCGACAGGAGTTGCATGCCCCAACCTCCAAAATATACATGTTGGGAGTGGAAATAATGTTTAAAACATAATTTAAATATGACGTCCTAATAAGTCAAAAAGTCAAAAACTCAAAATACGTTCAAATACATGCGTAGGATAGTAAGAGTTAGGACATTTTCGAACAGCAACTCTGCATCACCAAAGGTGATAATAACTCAAAGTTATTGCATGTTATAAACTTGTGCATAGAAGATTATGTATAGTTCATCTTTTTACATCTTAATGCAATTCATGTATTCCAGTCACTTTCGCCCTCTCTTAAAATGAGTTTAGAAAAATTCACAATCACTGCAGATTTCTGACTATGGAATATTTTCCATACGTTTTAAAAGATATTACTTGAGTTGGACCAAACTGAGAAGCTGCGAATATAAAAGCGGATTATCGCGCACGCGAAACTGATTTCAATTTGAAAAGAACGGAAGCGGATCGGTGCGTATAATTTAAAGACCACAGCGAAGAGAACACGCAACACTGAAACCGGGAACGCCATATCTACCGGAGATCTGATTAACAATTCTCATATTGTGTCGAAATCCATAACCAAAACAAATATAGAGAAAATAAAGAATGTGACTTACTTGCAGAAAAACTATCAAGTGTGTACAATAGAATTGAAGAACTTAAATAAATGGAACGCTATGAAAACCGTAATGATGAATCGCGTAAATTCGGTAGGCTTGTTATCTGTTCTTTGACATTTGATGTAAAAACAATGTCTAGCTGATCGTAGCAAAATTAACAGAAACGTATTTACATAAAGTAGTTGCCTTAGAAAAAAGTTTAACCACATTGCTGATTCATTAAGATATTTTTTAAAATATGAGGGATGTCCCAAAAGTAAGATATAATAATTTTCTCTCCGCTTTTATTATCTCTACTGTTATTATTCATATGCCACTTGATAGAAAATGTGGTTGGTATAGAAATGGCTTTCCATTTGTGTACAAACATTATATCCCTGAGTTCTGCACAAAATTATAATTACATTGTCATTACGATTTTTACATGAAAAAAATTTATAAAGGGATTCTTGAAATGTATCGTTAAAAAGCAAACTAACGAAAACAAATCTCAGTAGTGTGCTCAATTTTAAGATGAGGCTCACCCGTTGAATGATTTGGGTAGAAGTGAGGGACCAAAACCTTCACTTATAGCTCCCAACTTTTAACGTTGGAAACAATATTGCGGTCTGATCTAAGATTTCCACTTTTCGCATGATAATGATGTTGAAAATACAGTAATGAACTTTTTTAATCATTAAATGGAGAACTTTTTCGGGAAGGAATTTTACCCTTGTCTCTCATTGAGAAAAGTGTTTAGAAACAAATGGCAACTATGTAGAAAATAGTTTAATCTGTGTACTTTAAAATGACTAATTTAATTTTTCAATGTAATTAGTTTTAATAAAATATTGTGCCTAATTTACTTTGGAACTTGCATCATATAATCTGATGTTTGAACAAAACAATCAATATCATCTCGAATGGTGGAATAATTTTGGAAAAGAATGTTTAAGAAAATTTTGTTCTGCATGTCATGAAGTAACCACAGTGTTTGTAGTCATTTATTTTCAATACGCCCCTAAGCATAGGGTGCGATGTGACTAGTGAATGTATGAAACCTATTTATGCATAACCAAAAGATTAAAAACAAAAGGTAAGCCGAAATATATCCTTATGCTGCCTGCACATCACAATTGGTTAAGTGTTTTTAATTTAACAAATTATTAATTTTTCATTAAATACCAATCAACTTAACATACTTGCATTTTTGTGATTGAAATATTTTATGTAATTTCTTTTTAGGTTTCGGTGTTTTCAGTTCATTAGTAATGTGCTAATTAATTTTCCCACTGTCAAGAGAATGGAAACGTAAAAAGTAGTTAAAAATCGTACTTCTATGCATTTATACATACGACAGTTCAATTCATGCGTGTCACCTCTGTTTTATTACATTTATAGGAAATACATTTCCGGTATACAGATTGTTTGTTTAATGAACCTGTACTGGAAAAAATCAATCTATAAAATCGAAATCCTTGGCTGCTTTGATATAAAGATATTGGAAATAGACGAATAAATAACTATTATTTATGTTAAATGTTTCTAATCAACATCCTTAATGTCCATAAATGCAAATAGAATTATACAAATAGAATTACTAATGTTTTGTATAGATATTAATTTCTAATAAATTAAATAAATATTGGTCATATCCTCTTTCTAAATTATAAAACATTTGTTAATAGGAAAGATTTTTATACTATTTATGCTTTGAATAAATTCTATTGAAGAAATTAATAATATCTACAGTCATATGGTAAATAATAATTGATTTTTTAATTTCATTCTTTTATTAATCCTGTGCCTAACTTTCCTTTACTATATTAATTACTATTTCATGCTCATGCATATACTGAGTGGTGCAAAAATTACTTTCTAACTCGTTTTATTTAGAATTATCACAGTAATTATGAAAAACGCATTTTGTTAGCATGGAAGTATAGGGAAACTTTTAGAGTTTTTTAAAATTACTGTTTGAAAATTACATTCGCTAAGTATTCTCCGCCATTTTGTTTACAAATATGGGCTCCCTAGCAAGCTCCTTGTATGCTCTTGAAATGTATCATGAATTATAATGGCAATTTCTAGCCTGATGTTATTTCTTAAATCAACAAGAGTTTGTGATTTATTAGAATAGATTCTTCCTTTAATCTCCACTAACAAATCTAGACAATTCAAATAGAGCGAAAGCAGCGAACAATTGAAATTTGCGTAACGTGACAAATTCTGTCGTCAAAATTTGCACGGAGAAATGCACGCTGGCGCAATTTTGTTGAAACCAGCAATTTTCAGCGTTTTGTCTAATTTTGGTAATAAAAATTCTTGAATCGCAATCCTGTATATTGGTCTCTATTCACTGTCAAAGTTTCACCTGGAGCATTTTCTAAAAAATATGGTCCAAATAATCTTTTAGATAATACTTCAAACCACACAGTAATGTAAATGGAATGCAATGGTCTTTTGTATGTTCTGCGAGGATCTTAAAGGGCTCAATATCTGAAATATTGTTTGTTAACACAACCACTGAACTAGAAGCACTCCCTATCTATCATATTGGTGCACCTGCGACAACATTCAAATCTGCTTTGATAACCTCTACCTTTCATTATTTACATATTTTGAATTTTATTTGGTAAAAGAACTTTTTTTTTAATATTCTCTGTGGAGAACTATGTTGCACGTCGCGTTATTGAAATTACAGAATTTGCAAAGACACTCTCCTGTACTACGCCAATGTTTTTAACGCAGCGACTTCTCGGGCTACCTATTGTCTGCAAAAAACCCTGATCATGGGAATTTGCTAGCCAGGTTTCGTAATAATGGTCCAGAGGGCATTTCTTGGACACTATTTATTCTCCTGAATGTTCGTTATATTTGGATGATAGAATGAAAATTTTCAAAATAGAGTTGTGCAACCTGTACATATTCTTTAGGGGTACATACCATTTTCAAACACCTACATCAAACTGGCACATGGAAAGCAAATTCTTATTCCATCAAAACGAAACTATCGATTGTTCCAATTGGAAAAGGACTTTTGTACTATTTTGTGCGCACATATTCAATAGGTATTTCAAAAACCAGTAACATATGCTGATTTTAAATTTACTGTTATTATACATATTTTTGGCATACGAGGGTGGTCTGAAAACTAAGGTAAATAGTACAAAAAAAGGTACTTTATTCAAGTTTTTTACATTTATTTTTCGAATAGTCCTCGTTTACCTCGATACACTTGTTCCAACCATATTCAAGTCGCTTAATGCCTTCACTATAATAGGATGAATCAAACGCCTCAAAATAATCATTTGTTTCTACATTCACTTCCTCATTAGATGAAAAACTTTTTCCATCTAGCCATTTTTTCAAGTTTGAAAACAAGAAAAATTCAGATGGAGCTAAATCTGGACTGTAATGTGCATGACGAAGTATTTCTAATAGTAATTTAACTAATTTTGCCGTGACAATGTTCGATGAATGAGCCGGTGCATTGTCATAATGAAACAACACTTTCTTTCTTGCTAAATGCGGTTGTTTTTCCTTTAATTTTTCAATCAGCTGGTCCAATAACGACGCGTAGTACTCGCCTATGATTGTTTTGCCCTTTTGTAAATAATCTATAAAGATAACATCACGAGCATCCAAAATACGCTGGACATAGCGTTCTTAGCTGATGGAACCACTTTTGCTTTCTTGGGTGCACTGAATTAGGTTTCTACCCATTGTTTGTGTATAGTGGTGTGTCCATGTTTCGTCAACGGTAATAAATCGATACAAAAATTTGGCGGATTGTGCTTCAAAAGGGTCAAACAGTACTGAAAAGTTGTTACATGCATTCGTTTCTGCCCCACAGTTAGCAGACACTGCACCTATCCTCATACCCAAGTGTTCATGTAAGATGTGACCAATATGTTCTTTAGATATACCTATAGTGTCTGCTATCACGCGCACCTTTAATAGAGGATCATTTAAAACAAGATCCTGAACTTTGGTGATAATTTCGTCAGTGGTAGTCCCTTCCGGACGTCCTGATCTTGTTTCACGTTCGGTACTTGTACGGACACGTTTAAATTCACTCGCCCAGAAACAAACTGTCTTAAATGATGGCGCAGATTCGCCTTGAACATTATCTAACACTTCTTTAATTTGTTTCGTTTTTTCACGGCGACATGGAAGTGTTTAATCAAAGCACGAAATTCTCTTTTGTCCATATTTACAATACAACGTAACACGTTAACTTTAAAGAACTATAAGAGACAAAGGACGCAACGTATTTGACTGAAACTTTGACAGCTGTCTTATAACATATGCTAGATTTGATAAATGACACGAATCCGTAAATTATGGCGCCATCTCTATGTTAGTTACCTCACTAATCAGACCGCCCACGTATATTCCTTCATTTAAAGGCCGTTTCAATTAAAGTTTTTGCGCAAATATGATGTAATATCAACTCAAAATCAATAATTCGTTTGGCAGTAAAATAAATAATGCAACTTTTTGTGCGTGTAATAAAGGCATTCTGCCATGGCTGCTGCATATTCTGTTTATCAACACAAATTCAAATTCGGCATGAATGGCGTATTTATATACAAGAACTTTAAGATAACAATGAGAGATACGCCTATGATACGACGCATGCGTAGTCTTTCCACATAATACAATTTGTTCCTACGTAATAAAGGAAGCGGCAGCTTTTTAATCGAAACAATCCTACATTATATCGTATGTCTTGTTTGTCCTGTAAAAAACTATTTTGTAGCTTTAGAAGAAGATTTAAATTGAACCTGTTGTTCTAAAATGTCAATGTCCAAGATATAACAATATTACAACCCACTACATCAGGAGCGTATTCTACTCATCAAAATGTACAAAAAGATTTATATAAATTAACCTTTCTCATGTTACAGTCATAAGTTATTAATGAAAAATTATTATTTTATTTCGAGATGTAAATACCCATGGTAGATATAAGCATTTATTGTATGTTCTTGCAAACTGTAGTTGTGTTGAAGCAAGATAATTTTACAAGGAACGTTTTCCTAGTAAAAAAAAATTTTTCAAATAATTATGGCACGATTGAGCACAACAAGTAGTTTTAGATCATTTCTACCCATTCTTCCAAATTTGAAACTTCTAAAGACAGCCCATATTTGTATCAGATCAGCATATCTGTATCAAAACTTGACGATGCGATCACAATAGGAACATCTAATGACAGAGCCACCCGATCCGTATCACATATCTGTATTTTTTCAAGTATCTCAGTTTTCCGCCATCCAGTTTTAGAACGTGCCCGTCCACATTTCCCGTATGAATATCACGTATTTTTCCTTCTATATAATAACAAAAGACTAACTTTAGTGAGAAAAGTCCCGATGCGATCATATCATTATTGATACACGTATCTGATATAAACTATATTTTGAAAAGTTGATGATGATATAGATATGCTGAACTAGTGTATGCGGAGAAATGTTAAGAAACGCAACTTATGCTTTCACATCAAAAACTGCACGTACAGCTCATTGCTTTCTTTGAATCGCTTATATATCGGATATAACCAATGAATAAGTTTAGATGGTGATTCAAATTTTGATGATTCAGGTAGAATTCAATATACAGAATGGCGCGCAGCCAAATGTGCGAAAGCTTGTCGTGGTTGTCGGTAAGGGGCATGGTAGAGGAGATGACGCTATTTTATATGGTCAGTCGCAATGGAGTGTTGAAACATGCAACAATGTGTTACATATGCTCGTAGTTATTACAAAACAAATTTTGTGACGGAAGTGGAGCGTGCGTATAGACGTCAGTTCAATATTGATCGACATGGGCACGTACCGTGTCAGAATACCATGGCTGAAGAAATTTAAACAAACTGGCAGCTTGTTAGATGTGAAGCATGGACCTCCACGAACAGTTCTGACGTCAGAAAACCTGCAGATAGCAAGGAAAGCCTTTCAACACAGCCCTTGCCGCTCGGCGCGCCAGCAATCTCGCATTTTAGGCGTGAGTAGAAGAACTATATTTCGAATGTTTAGAGAGATAAAATTTCACCCTTATAAACTGAAAATTGTGCAACAAATTAACTAGATGGAGACAGGGAAGTAAGACTTGCTTTCTGCACCGCCATAAGCAATTTGTTACGGGACAACCCAGACATTCTGAATAATTTGCAAATGACCGACGAAGCACATTTTCATCTTTCTGGCCTTGTAAACAAACAGAACATACGATACTGGTCACCAGTGAATCCTAAAGAACTTCATGAGAAGCCGTTACATTATCCTAAAGTGACAGTTTGGTGTGGAGTATGTGCTTTCGAAATTGTAGGCCCCTATTTCTTTAAAAATTACATTGAACAAACAGTGACTGTTAATTCAGAAGGTTATGGTATTATGTCGGAAGGTTTTGTTGAACCCCAGTTACGATAGCTTGGCGTTGACGCTATAAACCTTTATTTCCAGCATTATGGAGCAACAGCCTACACCGCGCGAAACGGTATAGTTATAGTTCGTCAAATGTTCCAAACTGTTATCTCTCGTTTCGGCGACATTTCTTGGCCAGCTCGGTCGCCCAACCTTTTCCTGTGAAAGACTGTGTGTTCCAGAGGTGTATCAGGATTATTCCGGAACTCAAGAGAGTCATTGTTGACGAATTGCGGTTACTGACGAAGACTTACGGAGACGCGTGTACGGCAACTTTTAGGAACGTTTGTAACAATCCATTGATCTAAATGGCGGTGATCTGCCTGATATAATTTTCAAAAAATAACTTTATAATCTATGGGAAATAAATGGCATACTTGGTTGTATTTATAGACATGTTTACTTATTTTTTCCTGCTTCCATATATAATTTATGACCATTCGAAATATGTCAGTTGGCTTTACGCCACCCTGTGTTAAGCGCTGCAAGATTATCCAATAATATTTAAAAGCAAGTACGGACAGAATTTTGTTATACATGAGGAGACAGAAAATATGATTCTAATTCTTCGGTTACTTTTAATTTATAGATCAATCGAAATAATTGGGTTCACTAGTATTTACTTGTTTTACAGATGCTATACGACTGTCAAATTGATTCAATTTGTAGACAATGAGGATCTTTTAAAGGTTGGTATATCTATTACACTCCGTAATATAATGCAAATGGAGAACTATAGTGTAATATTAACCACCTCAGTAATCACCTACTTCATTGTGAAGCTACAGCTCAAATAACTCATGAAGGGAAATCGTTTTATGTTGGGCAAGAATAATATACAGAGGTTGAAGACAGATAAGATGGAATAGGGAGGAGATGAAGAAGAGGAAGCAAATGTATTAGAATATGGGAATCACGAAGACAATATACCACTTTATGAACTCAAAACGAAATTATGCATAACAAATAAAAGAATTTGCAGTGTGACCAATTTTCAAATTTGTTGCGTCAAGATAAATACGTCAAAAACTAACAGATCCTGAATGCCTCGAATTTTTGTTTGAGCAGGACTTATTTAACACCATAGCCGACTACTTTATACGCAAGGCAGAAAGCGGACCACAAATTTATCGTTTCATCCGATGAAAGGCACTGTTTTTTGGCATTTTACTGTTACCGGGTTATGCGGCAGTACGCAAGTGACAATTGTGGTGGTAAATTTAATCTTAATTTGTACAAGACGCTATTTCTACTGTTCGGATAATAACAATTTCCAAAATCAGGATAAATTTGTTTTGGGTTTACTAAATTAATGGTTTTCCAAATATTTGGAATCTCGAGAATGTGGATGAAATCATGGTTCCTATTTTGGCAGACAGGCCAAATATCTTTTGCGGGGAAAGACTATATAGTGTGAGTACAAAATGTGAATCGCTGGGTTACATGATGCAGTTTAAACCGTATCGTATCAAGTAACATAAACTGACCTAATAAACAAAAATTGGTAACTATTGAAGATTCAACTATATACATTTGTTAAAAAAATTACTTTATTACGTACCCTTTAGAATTGTCGGCCCCGACTGTTGTAGTGGTTAGCATATTTGTCTCTACACCCAAGGGACGCAGGTTTAGACCCGATCGAGGTCAGTAAATTTTTCAGCGGAGAAAAATTTAAAAATATACCTTCTTCTCGGATAAGGAAGTAAAATCGTAGGTCCCGTGTCAATGTGATGTTTGGCACGTTAAAAATCCTTACTGGCGGTGGAATTCCTCCAGATTCGTCAAAAGTCTAGTAGGTATAGCGAATTGACTATGTAACAGTTCTAGACCAAATCCAAGGGAAATTTCACATCCCGAACCCTCAGCCACATAAGCAAACAAAACAAACAAAAAAACCCTTTAAAATTTAAGGTGGTCGATATCTTCCTCTCTCAAAGTGTTTATTAAATTAAAATATGAATGCATTGGATATACAGGCACAATAACGTACAATAGAATTGAAAAGTGTCCTTAAGGAAAGAAAAACAAGGAAAATACGAATTTGTGACAGTTCAAAACCAAACCCACATTTAAGTAGATGGGTTTCCACTAATATAGCAAGTACATGGGTGGCGTCGACTAAATAGATGGAACTGTGGGTAATTATCGAATTTCTATTAGCTCAAAGAAGTGGTTATGGCCGATATTTGTTATTTTCATCAACCCAATAACATACCGTATAAAAATTTTATAGGAAATACACCATCAGAAAAACGGAATACCTCCAATTTCGAATAATTATGGTTCAAGTATACCTGAAAAAATATGGTAAACTTAGGCACAGGTCGCCAGTAACTCATAAAGAACTGAAATGGAGAGTACCATTTTGAATAAGATATCATCTGATATGACTAAACTATTGAATTTGTGATGTAGAGATAAAATTGAAGTGTTTTGTGTAAAAAAAAATTTTTGTAGTGTATGGAATGGCAGGCAAATTTATATGCGATCTTTTCGAATCACACTGTAACCTGGTTTGTTAATAGCATTATCAGTAATTGCATCCGTAAGTCAGGTTTCCGTTATAGCAAGTACCGAAAATTTCTTTAATGCGACTATGCTCTTCAGATCTCCTATACAACTAATTAAAGAACGAACATTGATATGTGCGATTATTAATAAATCTATAGATCTAAACCAATAATTAATTACAAAATAAAAAATATTTACAATATAAGTGATTAAATTATTATTTAGTTATACACGTGTTCTGCGTGTGGTTATCAGCGATAATAACTCGCTACAATATAGAATGGATTTGACTGTGGTACATTAAATTTATGTTTAAATATTTAAATATTTTTTTATAATTTGTCCTATATTTCCAATAAAAATTTGCATACATCATCTAACGAAAGAGAATTAAAAATTGAAACTAAACATTATTAATGATAAAGTAACTTACAACAGAGATTAAAATTAAAAAAAGATAAACAAACAAGAATTGAGACCAATTTCACAAAAAATGTATAATTAGTACTAAACATAACTCAAAACTGATTCATAGAAATAGAATAAAATAAAATATCTATACGTAATTCTTCTAATCAATGCAATAAGTAAATAGGTAGACCGAAAACATCGAGATTAGATATGTATATTTATGCATATTAAGGATAGAATTTGTTATTATAGTACAGTATATGATATAATAATTTCTTATAGTGATTATGGTGTACAAGATAAATTAAGTGGTTTGCAAAATTTCATTTACCGATTAAACATCTTTAATTTTGTATATCTTATTTCCTCCTTTAACTTTGATTATTCCATCTGTAGTCCATACATTTCGATATCCAAATTTCCTTGCACATTCTTTAAACAAATCATATCGGATTTTAGTAAGGTCCTCCTTAACTATAATTTTAGAACCCATGAAATTCTTTTTGTTGTATAGGAGGACATTGCGATGTTTATAGCTTGCGAATTTTATTATTAGGGGGCGTACTTTAAGTTCAATTTTAACTCCTAACCGATGACAGCGATCTATATAATTAGATGTCATAGGCGTATTATTGTTTCTTCAAAATCTTCTTCGATATCTTCAGAGATTCCAAAAATACGCACATTACTCCTTCTGGTGTATTGCTCCAGGACATCAATTTTATCTTCACAACATTTATTGATTAATTTCATCTTGTCATCTCATTACTTTGTTAATGTGTCAATTTTAATATTTAATTGTTGTAAAACTTTATCATGCTAGTAACATGGTTATCGTTTCTTTTACAATGTCTCTGATTTCTGATTTATTTTCACGTGTTAAACCCGTCTTTTCTCGTGTAATTAATCTATGTTATTATAATCTTTAGCAAATATAGTTTCTTCTAAATTTAGATATAAACACCCTTCTTTAGAATATTCACCACAGCACAGAGACACGCGTCTACTAACGAGCAGCCATACAACAGCTATCATATTGGTAAATTTTTAGCCTACTATAGAAAAAAAACAATTTGAAAATGAATATATTTTTTATTCAACGTATTCCCCTTTTAAGTAATACACTTATTACAACGATCCTGCGACTTCTGTAAACCTCTTAGAAAAAGGTTTCTTCTTGCCAGGCAAACTAGCTCTGTATTATTTTGTCGTTTTAAGAATATTTACGCCCTTCCAAACATTATTTCATGTTCATGTTCAAGCAGTTCGAACTTTTAATTGATCAATTTGCCGAGGATTTTTTCCATATTTTTTCTCACAAAGTTGTTAATAACGTGAAATTATTCTGCGGTTATTTTTTTGCCTTTCTACAACTAATCATCCGTAATTACCCCACGAAAATTTCACAAAAAGAAACAAAAGTTTTTACAACAGCTTTCTACGTATAAAACTACGTAGACCTTGGACAATCAGTGTTTCTTTAATCCATGAACTTCTTTTTAAGTCTGGGTCATAGGAACGTAGCTAAGTTTCATCCTTAGTAATAGAACGGCTCAAATAATCACCAAATTCGTTAAAATAGACGCAAGATGGAGCCCATTGCTTCCAACCTTGCTCGTTTTTGTTCCTCATTCAAACATTTAAGAATCCGTTTCGGAAGATTTCATATCAAATCGAAGTGTATTAAGTGATATATACGTTCATTAGTGTCTCAGATTAAGATTTATCTCAATTCAACGATCTGACAGTATCTTGTTGTGAACTGCATCGATATTTTTGCGGCAAACACAGAAATCAGTCTTTCATGTCTCCCGTCATCTTCAACTGAAAATTTACCTCTTTAGAAAAATGCAACCCAACTTTTTTACCCTTATATACGAAGGCCAGAGATCGTTAAGTGTGTTAAACATGTATTCGTAAATCTCTTTACCACTTAATTCAATATGAATTCTTTGAAATTTAATCATACAGCAATGAGCTAACTTTTTATAGTAAAAGTTTACGATGACATTTCAGGTATGTTGTTGTTAGTTGTTATGGTAATAAAAATTTCGTTTATGTAATTAAAACAACCTAGGCTAGCGTATAGCGCGAAGAAGCTGTGTCATTGCCTGTCCGGTTGCCAGATTTAGATCAATTATGAGAACACCTTAAACAATTTTTTTCCTGCCAGCCTGTTGAAAACTTTAATGAACTCCGCCAACATACAGTGGTGCAAGAGGCCTGAAAAATTGGCCAAAAGTCGAAGAATGAAAGTCGTAATTATAAGTACAGTGCTACAAAGACTTGCGCTGCATATAATGACCAAAGAAAGTTATGCTACCCTTTAAGTTAGCACTGTACAAGAACTGTCAATGACGTAAAGCGTCTTTGAAGCTGTCAGTATCCTTCAAATGTGTGTAATTTTTTATTCCACTGACTTTCTTAATTTTTCAAATATTGCGCTGCAAAAATATTTTCTTTTTTGATACGCTCAATTTCAATCAACATAGTTTATTGTCCCGCCGCGTCCTGCGACAATTCTACATGAAAAATGTAGGCTATAGTGTGCTTTATCGAAATGTGTAAAGAAATTTTGCAGCGTTTTACAATTTTTTTTATATGAAACTTTTAATACGGCCATGTGGGCTTGTTGCACGCGGTTAGGAGCAGTTACAGAGCATAGCATCTTGGTTCCAGGCATATCCACGCATTTAAATACAATAATATATACATTTGATGTTTCAATATAAATTAATTTAATTAATATTAATCAAAAACAATGATTTTCCTGGCGAATGGTTGTGCAAACTATTTAATGCTTGTGTTCAATTAGCAAGAGTGCCAAAGGACTATAACAGTGCTATGATCGTGCCTCTGTACAAAGTCAAAGGTGGTAGATATGAATGCAAGAACTATAGAGCTACACTTAATAAACTTATAGTTTATTAAGTGTAGCTGGGAAGGTTTTTGGTAGAATTATAATTGATAGAGTTCGCATAAATACTGAAAGAAAGATATGGGATTTACAGTGTGGGTTCACGCCTGGACGGGGGTGGGAAGATCAAATGTTTAGTCTGCAGCAAATGACCGAGAAGGGTTTTCATGTTAATGAGAAAATGTATTGTACATTTGTGGATTTAGAGAAAGCGTATGATAGTGTGAATAGATGCAAGTTATGGGCAACTCTGACGGAGTA
>JAHWXV010266807.1:0-10056 GCA_024586415.1 Phrixothrix hirtus | reverse complement strand
CAATATATATATATATATATATATATATATATATATATATATATATATATATATATATATATATATGTATATTGCTGTAATATTGTATTAACTAGTCTGGCGGCTTTTGATTTGATGTGATATATCGTTAGCTTTAAACATGTACGGTTAAATAGTAGAAGTAGATTCGCCTTTTAATGACGGCTCTGAAATCACTGCATCTAAACACTTACCACTATTTTCATTAACTAGCACTGACTGTTCTTTTGGGGCGAGTAGATTCAACAACGTTATGTGATGTGCTACCTTGGATATAATTCAAGGCAAAACTCTCAATGTAAGATTTACTTTTACGAGAAGTCTATTAACTTGAATAATTTCTGTTCGTGAAATGTAATTATGTAATCATATAGTAAGGTAATTAAGATATTATTTTTATTAATCTTTGCAATTATTACTTGATTTAGAATATCTAAATCGTTGCTGGCATAATTTAAAAGTATAAACATTAAAATCAGAAACAATGCGACTGCGTATAAGATTTAAATAAATTGTACGTATTCTTTTACATAAATCATATAGACATCTTGTTTTAATGAATAATTAAAATATCAATAATGGCTAGTTTTATGATAAAGCAAACAATGCACATTTAGTAATATTGATGTACGACAATTTCTCCAATAAATGGCTATACAAAACAATAAGGACGACCTAATCAACAAAATATTACTTATTGCTGTAACACCTGCTAAATTTAGTAATGCTAAAGAAAAATATAACAATTCGTTAATGTAGATAACGTTAACACACATAATGTGAAAATTATTGAATAAATTAAAACATTTGCAGTATAATTACGTTTGTTATTCTTTACCTGCACTAATTTCTAAAACAATTCAATCAAACAAATAAACAATAATAGCATATAAATGTAGCTTGTTGTTAAATAAAAAAATGTTTAAAATCACTCACGCATAGAGTGATGGTATTATAGTTACCAGCTTCTAATCTTACTTGTGGTTTATTGACAGGCATATTACATAATGTTTTTATTGCCGGGTGCAGATATGCGAGGCCTATTATTAAAGATGCTGCTACTAATTCAAATTGATGGTGAACAAAAAATGACTTGTTGCTTGATGCAGCACGCGAGTTTACGAAACTTCCTAAAATTTATTTAGGATTAATGAACTTTTCAATTTCGCTTCCAAGATGTTAGCTAAAATAATTCTGGTTCAACTAAAGAATTTCTATTAATCCTTACAACTAGGGTAACTTAAAGTTGGGTAGATCGTTATACATAGTCCTTTATTCCTAGGTTCCAGTAAACGGCAATAATATTGTACGTTTCCAAATCGGAATGAACAATCAATAATAACACAGACTGTTTCTTTCAAGACCGTAACTACTAAGGTTTATTTCCAATTGATTTTGATTCGTTACAGTTATGTGTTGATTTTAAACTGCACATCATAAACAATCATTCAAATAATATAAAATGTTAAAATAGAAATTACCTTTGTACGAAGATAATCCAATTATCTTATCCTTATTTGTATGCACTCACTGTTATTGCAGGTAGCTTCGTATTTTAACTTAATTTCGGTTGTACTAACCCGAATTTTTTAGTCCACACAAGCCCTACTTGCTTGTAGTTTAAGCGTTATTTACATTTCTAATTTTATCCTTAATAATCGTCCAAAATTCGTAAAAAATTATATAATTACTATTCAGAACAATTATGTAACGTATCTTTTGCTAATGTATTGCACTTATATTATTCTATCGCGATTAAAAAAACCAGAATGGACGAACTATGCCAACTTTAGCATACCAACTGCTTTTTCCTAAACTCCGTGGCTTTTATAATTTTCTGTTATCAGCTGATATAAAGACTTTTAGATTATATTAACTTTCTTATTTGGCGTCTTACTCTTAAGTGGAAAATTATCCTAAATATTAAATTAAACGTTTAATTATTTTAAGATATTCAGTAGCATATGAAAATCATTCGATAAGTTCAAGTCGTTAGGAATGCATTTTCTTCATACAGTGTGTCCTAAAAGTCTTTAAAAATAAACTATAAATATTAAAACAATGTATTAGTGTAAATAAAAGCATATAATTTTATAGATAGTACAGTCCCTGGGAATTTATTTCTTAAAAATAATTTTATCTAAATTTGTTCCGTTATTTGTCTGGCATACTTCTAAATGGGAAGAAAAATTGCTGAGAACTACTCGGCACGTATTCTCCGCGATGGCTGCGATTTTTCTCTAATATTTTCTTTCAATTGGTCTAGAGACGCAGGATTGTTGATGTATACCTTTGATTTAAGGTAGCACCACAAGAAAAAGTCCATTGGTGTCAAATCAGGGCTACGTGCAGGCCAGTTTGTCACCTCGCCTGGAGATCAATTTTCCAGGAAAAAGGTCATGAACAACCGGTATAGATATGTTCGACGTGTGAGACGTTGCTTCATCTTGCTGGAACCATGTTAATCGATTAAAACCAACAAAAACTTGCAATGCTGGTGTGAAAAAGTTTTTTATCATCTCCACATATCGCTCTGAATTTACAGTTACTGTGTGACCTCGTTGATTTTCGAAAATTACGGGCCGATTATTCTTGGTGCCGACATTGCAGCCCAAACAGTGAGTTTTGGTGAATAAAGTGACCCCTCATGTTTATGTTTTGGATTCTTTGGAATTCAATATCGGCAGTTTTGTTTATTAACGTGGCTATTTAGGTAAAAGCGTACCCCATCCGAGAATAAAATGTTGTCGAAGGACGCAAATCGATCAATAATTTGGTTATCGAAGTTGAGCCTCTAAGTTGCATCAGTCGCCTTCAATTCTTGCACCAACTATGTCTTGTAGGGATTGAGACACAAATCTTTACGCAGTATGCGATATAGGGAACTTTTAGTAAGAGTTAAGACACTTGCATTTTTGCGAAAGAAGAGAGTGGGAATCTCGCGAACTGACACATTTTCCTCGTTTCTTGATATCCTTGGTCGCTCCGTCCGAGGTTTGATCATTGTCGAACCAGTTTCCTCAAATCTCTGTACCTATGTTTTGATGAGTTTAGTGCCTTGTACTTCATTTATGTGACGCAATTGACGCAGATTACAAAATCTTCGCCGCGTACTAATGGCAGAATTATTGTTTTTATAAAACTTACGCACGCAGCACGCACCCTCAGCTCCCGTGAAACGCTCCATAGCAATTAAATTTCCAAGGACGGGGCTAGCGATCAGCATAACCCCTCGCGCCCCTCCAGTCTGTTGTGTTCGCGCAATAGGTGAAACGCATTGAAAAAGACTATTGGGACACCTTGTATTATACTTAATTAAAACTTTCTATGATGGTGCACAGCCGAAATGAAATGTTAGCCAAATACCCTTTTGTTTATGAATCAACTTAATTAATTTCCAACCTGTTGAAAATATTTATAGTAGTTTAGGGTATGACATGTTCTAAACCTCTAAATTTAAATTTAAAAGTTTTAGAAATGTCTTTTAATTGTCCACTTAAGTGCAAAAACGTGTTAAAATAATTACAGAATTTTGTTTTACTTGTTGATCTCATTTATATTTTGTTATGTCCAGAAGAATGTCATGCAGTACAAGTTTGTTCAAATCAAATTTGGAAAAACGCAATTTTAGTTAAATATTCAGGTCAATGGTTCCATAAAATTCTAATTAAAAAGAGAAAAATGTACGATAAAAATAAGCGTACTTCAAACCCGTTTCTAGGACCAGGTAATTATGAGTGATATACGGGTCGTAATTTTTTCAAAGAACTATCAATGTTTAAATGATTTCTAATTTTAATATATATAGATTAAAAAGAGTAGTAACTTTTAGTATTAAATTTAACATTTATATTACGATATCTTGGTATTGATCATATTTTGTACCCATACACAGTTTGCGATTTTTAATGACATTATTTCGTTGCTGTATGCTGTTATTGTTAAAAATTTAATTGTTTGTGTTTTTGTTATTCATGTTGGCTAATTTTTGTTATTGTTACAAATGCGCAGCACTTATATTACTAAAAAACGCTAAAAGAGGTCCGCTGCACAACGTCGACGTCAAAAATGCAACACTAACAGTGCAGAACGGCATATGTCTGTAATTTCGAAGTTTACCGGTGGAAAAGGAAAATATTTGTGTGAAAGGAAAATATACAGAAGTAAATGCTTAGATGCAGGTTTAGCTTAGAACACGGTTAAACTTTTTCATACTATGATGCCCAATCAACCTAAAATACATTTACGAACATTATTTAATCGTCGGTAAGCAAAAGAAAAGAAAAGGAATGAACGGCGAACTAATATTTAGAAAGGTGATGAAGATATGGACTTGCCGTGGCAATCCTACAGAACCAGATGTTGATTCTGAAGAAATTAAATTTTAAAAGTAAAGATTTTGAATACACTGAAAAATGAAACCATTGTGGAAATAGAAAAATAAACTAGGGATCAGCAACTGAAAATAAGATGAATTCATATCAGGAAAAACAGAATCTCGGCGTAATGGTTTAGAAGAATCGGTTTGCAATAATTTAGTCAAAATGGTTTTTCGTGGAAACAAACTTCTCAAAATGAAAGCTGTATAATACGGAATAGATAATGAGGCAAACGCCATAGATCAGTTCCAACAACAATTAAAAGTTAAAATAAGGGAATGTAGGTTTGTTATTTCCGAAGAACACCGGCTTCTTCGCGGTAGTCCTGATGAAATAACTGTAAATAACGAACTTCTAGAGGTTAAATGCTCTTAAACTATAGGAACAAAAAATTAGACCTTAAACAAGTTAATTCGTTAGGGCAGTTATATTACAAAAAAAGCATATATAGTGTTCCGCGACTCGATAGTCATAGCCTGGGGGCACATTTCTTGGGTAATTTTAAGTCAAAAATGCTCCATACACATACGCCCGTAATTCGACAGTCAGAGTTACGGACGAATAAAATTAGTATAACGAAATGTTTTATTCAAAATTTATAGTTAATACAAAGAGAATTATGCCAATGTTCAAAATGTCCTCCTGCTGCTGCAATGTACATTGCAGCTCTCCTTACAATTGAAGCGGTAGCTCTTTGAAGAGGTAGTGTCGACACGCATTGGTGCAGCTGGAGCCATGATTTTTTAACTAATATTCATCTTTAGTTCGAATTTTTTCGGAGAGATGTGTTCTTCCTGTGCCCCCAAAGACAATAGTCGAGAGGCGTTAGGTCTGGTGACTCGGTGACCAATCAACTGGACCCCCTCTTCCATCTACCACCTTGGAACTTTAGTATTTAGAAACCTTACATGTTTCTATCAAAATGAGGCGTCCGGCGAGCCGGCAAGCTAAAACCACATGTTGTCTCTGGTCTGAAAACAAACTTCTTCCAACAACCCTGACAGTTCGTTTTGTCAAAAATTTATATAATGTTCGGATGTCAAACGTTCCTGGATCATGAAAGGTCCTACAAGATGGTTATTATTAATACAACATAGAATGTTCATCGAAAAGCGATGTTGAAAATGAGTCTGCGCTTTCATAGTGATTTTCAAATGCCCATGAATGTGAATTTTTAGTATCTGTAATTCCGTATCTAGTAAACAACGTTTCATCGGATAAAAGAATTTGCCTATAAAGCTGTGTGCAATTACCCAACGATAAAATTTAACGTACGTTGGGCAGCTTGTAAGCTCGGTAAGATCTGATATAAATCAAAATTATGTAGTGTTTTCCACACTTGTATTCGGCTAACGCCAATACGATTTGATACTTTCCAGACGCTAGTAGAAAGGCTAGTTTCGACCATATTAAGAATAGTTTTCTCTTCGACAATTTTTTGCTGTGCGGGATGTTTTGAAAAAGTACCTGTTTCCCCTATATGGTGGTGCACACTGCCAAATACTTCACGATGCGGTATTCTTTGAGCAAGGAATCTCTGACGATATTTTTCCACTGAAGCTGTTCTATTGTCGTCACAGTATTTATAAACGAAATGAATATCCGCACATCGAAGAACAACTAAAAAAAACTACACCCAAGGAGAACAACTATAATTGCTGAACTGGTATTTTTCAACATGCCAAACAATAATACACTTATTGATTTGTGAAAAATTAATCTAACACGATGTATCATCTAATTAATTTAATATCGCCCATAACTCTTTAAATATCGTGTTACGGGCATATGTGTACAGGGTATTTTTAACTTAAATTTACACGTGGAATATGCGCACAAGCTATGGCCATCGAGTCGTGGGAATGTTTGAATGTTTGCAATGAGGAATTTTGTTATTAAAGCTTTTTATTGCATTCATTGTGTTCTATGGTATTAAAATATGCTGCAAACAATTCTGTATGATTTATATGTATAGTAGAAACAGAATAAACTATTAACCTTATTTAATTGATGCAATAGCGGTTTTACATTATCCGTGTTATTGTTAATTTAATGAAATGAAAACATATTAGTGAAAAATAATTTATATTTACTAATTTATATAAAACAATAAAAGATTAAATTTGAATACCACCTAAGAAATTGCTGCTTTTTCTTTTATAATAAAAAGTGCGCGTTATTTATTTTTAAAATGGCAACAAGTTGTGTGTTACAATCATAATTGGGTAATCAAAGCCTTTTGTTGCGAAAGGTAAAAGGATTATATCTGTATAAGCATAATAATAAAACCAGTTATTATTCAGGTAAAGAGTTAGGTTCGTTATCTAACTGCAACTTTGATTTTAACGCTTATGTAGTGGCGCTCCGTCGTAGGAATTTTGTTGCAACTTTAGGGGAAAGCTACCCCCTAACTTTCATACTTTATAATATGTCTACATTAATTTTACATTTAATGATTGTGTCACATTATTCAAATTAGCTTTAATTTCCTTGTAATTGGTTTTTATATTAATTTTTGTACTTCTGTGACTAAAACACCACATTTAGTCACTTGTTTCCATGACTAGATCTGTAAGTCCCTTATAATAGGCCGAGAAAAGTTAGAAAAACGAGTTCGGAAGGGTCGAGCTTTGTTAATTTTCGAGATCTGTTGTACTAAGGCACTTAGCAACTGTGTTGTATACTATTTCTTGTGCTAATGACAACTATCAACCAATTACGACAATTTGATACCAAATCTTTACTCTGTTTAATAACAGTACTAGTGCCGTTACAAACCATAACGTGTTTGTTGTGAAGCATAAGCGTGGCGTAATTATGACAATCACAACACTTCAGGAAATATATCAGAACGTGGCAATTAATACAGCTGGTAAATAATAGGTCGGTAGCGCAAAAAATTAAATAAAGATCTATTGCTTAAGCTTTAAAGTTTTATAAATTAGCGTAAGGTAATGATTTATTTTAAATGTGAAAGCAACATTTAAAAGCAGGACAATTACATATAATTACCCACAGTGATAATTATTCAAAATATTTCATATATTATACTAACTAAATATAAATAAATAAATGTGCAACTGCTCTGTTTTTGTTACTGATATTGACTAAAATGTCAGAATGGTGGGAAACCTAAATTCTATTTAAGCATAGAATATTCTATGATTTAAGTAACTAATGCCTGTTTTGTGCTCCAAGTTTGTTTAATCTCGTGCCTGGCAACTTAGGGTTTATATATGAGAATACAGTCTTATCGTTTAAATAAAATATCCGTCTAGGTTAGCCATTAATTCTTCATTTATATTATTTTTTAGTAAAGAAACTTTAAAGGTATGTATGATATGCCGAATTTTGTAAATATCTATTATTTGATGCTTAATTAGTTTTTAATACACTATTATAACACTTTAGACTCGAATTCGAGTTCCTCTTCAGTTGGATTACAATCTCGGATATATAAAGGGACCAAATGGGTTTAATATTAAAGTTTCTCGGTGCGATTTAACAATATATTTCCCAACAAATGACATTCGTTTTTAGATTGTCCTTAGAGTGGTAATTGTGGTTTTCGCGCCTTTTTTAAATAAAAAATAAAATAGGCGAATCAATTTCTCTCTTTTAAAATATAGCGATGTAGGGTGTCAACGAAATACGACGCATTACGTTAACAGCGAAAACTTAGTTACATGTACAACAGAAATGATATTTTTTGAAATATTAGCAATTGAAGTTTTAGTCAGAGTTTGTTTGAGCTGAACCACTTCATATAACCAAATATAGTTGATCGACTAAAATTCTATACTGGTTCTGTATGACGTACATGATTTCCTGTTGTCACACGATCATTTTGGAATAAAAATTTAATAGGAAGAATTTATTCAACAAAATTTGGATGCCTTTAAACAATAGATAAAACCTGAAAGTTTCACCAAATAACTTTAATAAAGCTAAAGTTGCTTACCAAGAAATATTAAAACTCAAGTTTCTTGGGAAAACTGTAAATTATAGTTTTGGCACTTAGGAGGGAACCTATTATTATGAAAAATTCACTCCTCTATGAGAAGATGTAGAACTTCGAGATTTGTATTTGTTTCCAAATAACAAAAACAACTGAGAGATATAATAAAGCGAAAATTTATAACAATTTTTGATGTATGTAACAACTTTTATTTGGTATATTCAGTACTTAAAATTTTAATAAATATGTAATTTAAATGAATTTATTACCGTTCCAAATTTTCAGAATTATGCTCAAATTAAAACTTTTATTTCAAAATCTAATAATTCATGTTTTATAATTATAAATGGCAAATTTCGTTTGTAAAATTTATTTATTTATCATATATTAAACATGTGCAGTATTTTTCGAGTTCTAGATCTGACAATTGACAGAAACGAGTCTTCTTAAATATTGCTAACCAACATTTTTGGTGTATATAAATTTCAATTTCAATTATCAAGCACCAGAATTAATTCAAAGTTTAGAGATTATTACGAGTGCGGTCTGATAAATGGCCGGTTTGAACATGACAACACAACTTTTTCTTCAAAATTTCATTTTATTTCTTGACATAGTCTCCTTTTAGCTCGATACACTTAGTCCAACGTTTTTCCAATTTCATTAGGCCATCCTTGTAGTACGATTTAGCAAGTCCTCGAAAATAAGCATCAGTACCCATTCAACTTCCTCATTTGATTTTAATCTCCTTCCAACAAAACATTTTTTCAGATTTGGGGACAGGAAGTAGTCACATGGAGCTAGATTAGGAGAATATTGTGGATGCAAAAGCAATTCGTAACGTAGTTCATCCAATTTCTGTTGAGTTTTCCATGATGGGTGAGCTGGTGCGTTGTTATGATGAAAAAGCACATCATTTTTTGTTAAATGTGGCCGTTTTTTCTTTAATTCAACGTGCAATCGGTCTGATAATGCCATATAATAATCTACTATGAGTGTTTTTTCCGTTTTAAGATAATCGATATGAGTATTACACCTTGTGCATCCCAAAACACAGCTGATGAAATCACTTTTGCTATCTTCGGTGCACTTGAAGTAGCTTCAACCCATTGTTTTGATTTTTGTTTTGTTTCAGGTATGCAGTGGTGGTTTCATACTTCATCTATGGTTACGAATCTATGCAAAAACTCATCTTCATTACGTTAAAACATCGCCAAATATTGCTTTGTAATGACTACACGATTGCGTTTTTGTTCGATTGTTAACAAACGCGGCACTCATCCTGCTGACAGATTCTTCGCATGTAAATGTTCATGCAAAATGTTACCCACATGTTCTTTTGAGATGTTTACGATGTCAGATATCTCACGCATTTTCACTCGTAGACTTTCCAAAACGATATCATGGATTTTATCGATAATTTCTTTGGTGGTCACTTCAATTGGTCGACCTAAACGATGTTCATCAGTTGTGCTTGTTTAAATTCTGAAAACTAATAAATCACAGTTTAATTGGCTGGAGCAGATGTGCCATAATATTTATCAAGCTTTTCCATTGTTTTTTCGTGGTTTTGCCACGCAAAAAATAATGCTTAATCAATGCACGAGTTATATGATTCCCATTAACACCTGTGGATATGAATAGATAACTGCAGGTGGCCGCTTATCTAAGATGACGCGCTTTCTCAAATACAATGCTTAG
>JAHWXV010266793.1:0-11001 GCA_024586415.1 Phrixothrix hirtus | reverse complement strand
TATATATATATATATATATATATATATATATATATATATATTAATATATAAATTTACTGGAAGTGCCATCTTTTGATTAAAAAATAAATAATTTTTCTATCAAAATAATAAGTTTTAAAAATAGTCAACAGCAAAATTATATATTAAAGCTTATTATAAAGTATACATGAATGGCATCAAAATCTGGACTTTAATATTATATATAAAATTACTAAATTAATTTACCCAAAACCAACAATAATAGTTGTAGTTTCGATTCAATAGGTTTGCAATTACCAAATATTTTAAACAGTTTTTTAAAAAGAGCATTGGGTCTTGAGTAAACCTGAAAAACAAACATGTTCACAGAATAAAATAAGGCAATTCTGTACGAATAGTAACTGTAAATTGGTTCAAATAATTATATGCTTCTAAAAAAGTTCAAATAAATAATAATGAATAATACGTATCTTTATTTAGTAAATAAATACTTGAAAATAAAGGTATTACATGAAAAAACTTTCATTTACAGTTAAGATTATAATCTAAACTAATTATAGCTATGTTTGTTTCGTAAATAAAACGAAAAACCGAAATCAGTTATTACACAATATTACAGCTGCAGATAAAGGCAGCACAGAGTTAGTAATTCGAATTGGTACATACATATGAAATTTTCCTGGTCCGCAAAGATTATTTGAAAACAAAGGTTTTATTCAATTGTTAAAAACTTGCTAAAAATTAAAACAAAACAAAGTTGTATCTCCCAACAGGAACGGTAGCAGAAACAAGCTGGCGTCCTTCTGCATCATTACTCCCTCGGTTCACCAAAACCAAACTTAATATCGATAGGACAAATAACCAAATTATCATTTAGGCAAGAATCTATCCTCTGGATCCTCCCTGATCACATACTAAAATTAATAATGAAGCTAATTAAAAACTGGGGTAACGGCGTAGCTTTTAAAGCGAAAACTAAATATGAAACTAACAACCAAAATAATAATTTCTTTAAAAGAAAACTAACTATCGCCGAAAACTAGGTCGAATATTAAAGATTAATTAATATATAATAATTAAATAGAAAGAAAAGTGAGCCACCAACCCGGTCCTTACAATAACGCAAAGCTAGTCGCTATGAGTCACACCAACGCTGGTAAAATACATTTGGAAAAATAATCACGAATTAAATTTTATAACAGAAATTATACTACACAGAATTATTCAAGTTTAACAGGACAGAAATGATGAAATAAAAGAATTCTATTTTTGGTTAAGAAATTTTAGTCGCAACAGTTTTATAAATATCCTTTTCGATTAATTACTAATATAGGAGGTATGTTTAAACAAAGAAGTGGTTGACCATTCAAGAAAACAATACAAAAACAATTTTGTTGCAGGTTCACCTTTGCTTACGAATTCGTCGCTTGGATTTTCGTCCACTTGAGAATTCGTTATCAGCTTCTCACTAACATTAAATCGATTTGAACTAGCTACTTCATGAGGTAAAGGAAGCTTCGAAAGTTAATATACAAGAGGTAACTATATGTATAGCGCCCTTTGTAAGAAAGAGAACCATTTCTGATGACAACAATCCACATCGCTGATTCTAAATAGCACTCAATTCAGTAAAAAAATATTTTATTGATTTCAAGAAAAACTGAGCATGAACTTTCGTTCTGACTGGATTTGTTTTAGTTTATCGCTCTTGGTAAAGATATAAGTAATCCACGTTGCTTCCATAGCACGATGTGGATACAAAATTCGCCTCCCTTTCTTTTGTAGTGATACAAAAATCATGTGCGGATACTATCTTTCAAGTGTAAGTCAACATTTTTGGGGCCCACGATAGTCTAGTTTTTAATAATAATTTCGAGAACCATACCTGTTGACGCGTGGAAACCGTGAAACCATGAAACGACGATTTTTTCGGACGTTTACATTCTTACGTCCAGCAAGGTCACCGGTCTACGCATTAGGTTAAGCATTCCTTTCTTAATCATGAACATTAAATCACGATATTATAACGTTACCTTTTCATTCGTTTCATACAATTCACGGATAATTGTGATCGTTTCTTTCATTATCTTCGTTTTCCACAAATCTTTGGATGAGTCCGTACCTTTATGACTTCGCCTATCAAGAGATCGTTTCTGGCCATTTGCTAGTTTATTCGTAATCAGTAACCTAATGTGGGTGTTTGGGCGGTTCAGCATGTCGAATCATGTTTTCTGCCGTTCTTTTGCTTTAACAGTTAAATTAGGTGCGTTCTGTAACACAGCGTTGTTGCGCCTCTTATGTTTCTTATTACTCTGGCGTGCGCTTTCTTTTCTCTTCCGACCACATTTCTTCTTGGTATAAGAAACGTCGAATGAGCACCGTGTATGCTATCAGCGTTTTTGTTTTTAGAGTATAACTCACTGACTCCAAGCTTTCTCTTTTTTTATTTTTGTAAAGTTAGTTCTATCTTCAATGTGAATTTTGTATTTTTGATTTTGTTTTGGCAGGTTACCTTCTTCATTTGTTGATGAGAAAAACGGGCCTCATCGGCGTTTATGCTTATTTTTCATTTAAAAAAATTTTTCCAGTGCGGTTAACAGCTCCATCGTCTTTTCTGCGACAACTATGAGAACCGCAGTAGCATCGATGAACTGAATTTCTCATATATTGGGCATATTCTGAAATTGTAGTATATCCCTCATGTACAAATTCCACAACGGGGAGATGGCGCACCCATATGAAAGGCTTTCTTCGACTATTCTTGGTAACGTGAATTCGTTCTTGATCTTAATTTTGGGGTAAGGCCTTGATATGACTAGTCAACGCTACTAGGGTGTTTGTAGCGTACGTATTATATATTTCTTGTCATAGTCTTTCTCTATAACTGCAAATGCCGCTATGGTGTAGCAAAAATTCTTTTTCGCTTGTGCGACCATGGAGTCTAGCTTGGTTACTTCTTATGATGCGGGCAATTTGATCCTGAAGCCGAGTAGCGAGCTTGACACATGCTGCAGGCTTCTGTGTTTTAGAAGATTTTCGCAACATTGATTGAACTCTGTTGGCCGAAATCATGAGGTTTTTATCTTTATTCAGAATTGTAATTACTGCAGCCATTTTCTAACTTTGTGGATAATATACACAGCTGAAGATCTTGGTTGTGCTTTTCGTAAGTTCTTGGATTGATGATTCAAGGTTGGGTAACTTGTTGGTTACTGAAACTTTTCTCATGTTGATTTTGATCCTATTTGGGATTTTGTTTTTTGAATTATCTGCAAATTTTACTTCTTTGTCTTGTAGAAATTCATTTTGCTCCTGTTGGAAAACTGGCTTGAAAAGTATTATGCCGATGGGTCCACTTTATCTGGAATTTTATGTAAGAGGAACCGAGAAACTCGTTTGCTCAAAAACTTGGAAACACTTCAAATCTTATGCACCCTTTCGTTTTCTGCTTCCTCGATTATCTGGTTCCAGTGTTTTTCGTGTCACCTTTCTGGCTTTTCACAATATTTTTTTACATATGTTGTGTCTTTTACTCTATTTCTTAGTCTTGGATTTGTTCTTCTTTTGCAGAAAGTGTCTTCTCGAGGTAGTATCCATACTGTAAATGTTATTTTTGGATTCTGTTTCACAGCGTTCTTGATGGTGTCTGCCAGTCTAACCACTGCCTTGGTCTTTTTTTTCAAGCTTTTGGGCATCCCGAACTGCGCAAATTTCATTTTGCATGTGTATTTTCGCCACTAGACTTTGTTCCCATTCTTCTTCATTGGATTGTTCATATTAATTTAAAATTTCATTATAACTTGGAAGCGTTCTGTGTTCACCGTTCTTTGCTGACCGAATCTGAATATCTAAATGTTTCGATCATATTCGCTCTACCGCTGGATTGTACAGATTTGTGTTCTTCTGGGCCTTCGATTCTTAGTTTTTGGCTAGATTTGAGTAGGCTGGTGGCTCGCCTCACCTACACGGGATGTTTTGCCTAGTACATGTTGTGTTAACAGGAACGCGTCTAAAACCTTGCTCGAGGAGTTATCAGCTGCCACCATTTACATCAGGATTTTTATCAGGATGTTTTATGCAACGATCTAACGTCACGAAATCTGGTAGTTTTACTTCTTCAACTGTGTCTTTTCTAGTTTTTGTAGTATTTATGGCTTGATTTGCGCAAGTTGATATTTGTTTTCGCGAAGATCTCCGTGAGATGAGCCACTGACCTTTCTTCTTCGGTTGAGAATAATTTTAATTTTTGGACTATCTTCTTGGTTTCGGTGGCGTTCTGGGTCGCTACTCTAATTCTGTTCATTGCGTTGAATCTGTTTTAATAGTTATGGCAACATTTTTTCCTTCACGGACGAGGAGTTGTTATTCTTGTCTAATTTAACTTCTGTTTCCTTCAGTTTTTCATCTGCGTCTTTCTTCCTCTTTTATTTTTATTGTATAAGATTTTACAGACAGTCTATAGCTCACCGAGCGTGTCTCTTGGCAGTTACTGTGACCATCCTCGGTTTCGGAGACGCATTTAACGCACCTATGCCATTATGTGTGCTGCGTGGATGTCCTTTTTGGCTCAGATGAGGGCATCAGTCACGCTGAATATTTCTTTTCGTTCTTCTTTTATTTTTCGATATTCATTGCCAGTGAAAATTTTCGTGTTTTATTGGCGAATCTCTTAGTGCAGTTCAATTCGACATTTTTTTCTTCTTCAGTGATTGTAGTTCCAAAAATTCTCCTTAGTACCACCTTTAGTTCCTTTTCTTCTGGTAATTGAAATGAGTGATATAGAATTTATTTGTTGAGTAAACTTCTGAGTTGTCTGAATTCGTCTAGAGTTTGAGTGGTGCTTTCTGCATTGTTCATAAATTTTGTAACAGTTAGATTGTTTAGTTTCCTATAAATCGAGGAACTAGCTTTTATCCTTCAATGGTAATGGTCCAAGGTCTTGTCTTTGAGTTTTCTATTTCTTAGGTGTCTCATTCTAGTATTTCTAAAACTTTTATTGCTGCAAATTCATTTTCTTTTCTGACTTAACTTCTTTTGAGTTCTTCATCTTCTACTGTTTTCGTTCCCTTCTTGGCCGCTTTGTGCCTTCCGCTTCTTGTTTATTCTGTTTCTAAAACAATCATCGCTTTCTTGGTCTACCTTTATTTTCCTCACTTCTTGTGATAATTCTGTTAATGTTTCTTGTGTTTTTTTGATGTGTTCATAGTATTTGGCCATCCCTGTCTCCATTGGGGTTATTCTTGCCTCATTTATGTAAGTCAAAGGCTTGCTGCCAAAGTCCAATTTTTCCGTTGTAAAATAAAAACAAAAATAGGTCACAAAAATCTTTAAGCATATATATGTTATTTTTACACACAGTTGCCTTTTATTTCAACACGTTCATCATATCGTTTTATTAGTGTCGTCATTCCGTCCTCAAAGAATTTAATGGTTTAAACTAATTATCTCATTTTTTAGTTCATTCTCAAACCTCTGCGGTGCAAAGCTTTGGAACACTTTCATGTATTTTTTCAACTATGGCTCGCTATAACGCTACAAAATCGTTTTTGGGAAAGCCAACTTTTTTCAACCAACCTGCCACTTATTTATTTCCACAGAACTCTAATTGTTATCCACAAAGCACGATGTTCATAGTTAGACGTTACGTTTCATTATTTATAAGAAAGGAAATGACTTTACGAATGTTATTCAAACGACTAGGCTATAACTTGGAGACGTTTTAAACTACGAACATCCAGTTCATGATGCGTAATTGACAACAATGCATTTACATCGTATTTACTACACCACATACCACATAGTGGCTTGCATATTGTGACGTCAACAAAGCGGATCTTTACATTTTAAAACAACTGCAACAACGCAATTCCTTTAAGATAAATAAACTTTCTATTATTTTCCCCTTGTTTAAAATTTAAATTTAAATTAGTTATTAACATGCGTTAATATATACTAAAGTTTATAATATATCAAACCCGCGTTCGGCCCTTTTCTGGCAAATCTACTTATATTAAACAATATTAGTAAAGCGAATATTTTTAATATCTACGTACATAATTTAAGCAAACTCGTTTAACCACGCGAATTTGCATTTTCTCTAATACATTATTATAAAAACGGTGTTCAACTTTCAAGCCATACTTGTAAATACAATAGGCGGCATAAAATTTCAAAGTTAAGAGTAATATTAGGCACGAAGTGAACCACAAAACTGCCTTCATTTTTATACTACCTAATAAATGTTTTTTCTGCACAAACCACAAAAGGATATTGAAGTTTTATTTATAATATTTACGAACAGATTTCTTTACTTTTCTAAATTCCATGGGGACCTGCGTGCCTTTAAATCAAATTAAAATATGATAATAAAGAAAACTATGTGAGGTATGCTCGTTGCATAATTCAGTCCAGTAAGCTAACGGTATGTTGCTACAAGAATCTAATGACAGTTTATAAAGAGTGAAAGTTGAGATCATTTTCATTTTCTTTTTTGAAGTATCTTTCTGCATCCCAAATAGGATTTGCAGAAGGGAGTTGTTCAACGGTCTTATTTGGTAGTCGCGCTGTCTTTTGGAAATTATTGGTAGATTTATGCTTATCAAATTATTAGTGTCGCCATTTTATCCACGGAATATCACCTCACGAAGATCGTTTAACTTAAGATTTCTACGCGAATTATGAGAATGTCAACTCATATTCATTACCAGTGGCGTAGATTAAATAATTGATACAGCATCTAATAATTCAATCTTTTTATTAAGTAGATTTAATATTCAAGTCCTGCTTTTGCACAATGACAAATAATAACTTCTTAACATAAATATAGCTAATTTAATTCTTCCATTAAATAATTTCTAATTTTTAAAATAAAGTACTTAAAAATTCTGCGTCGGCTTAGAGTTGAACTCTGGTTCATGCGTTAGCATGCATCATTTTAACGCAAGAACCCGAGTTCATCCCTGGGTCGATGCAGAATTTTTGTGTTTACTTTATTTTAAATATTAGAAATTATTTAAAGATTATTTCAAACAGATAAAACATAAAAAGTAATAAATTTCTATATTTAAAATAAGACGTAATCAGTACTCCACGTAATTCATAGCTTTAACCAATTTATTTTGTATTTGTCTTCCGCCTCTTCGTAAGTTAAAAATGACTAGATCGCTAAATCTATGTATAGCTTCTAAAATCACCGTAATTTGTACATTTTCTAAGTCAAGTTCCTCATTTCTGTACTTCTGCTTAACTACCAGGTTACAGTATCAATTTTACAAATTTCTTAGGAAATCGTGCGAAACTTCCAGAAGAAGTGAAAGTAGATAACGCTTTTACAGTCAATAAGGTCTTAAGGTCAGTTTAAGCAAAAGTGCTATTTCATAATATGTTTACAGTCTTTCATAGATGTTGAAATGGAAATTAATAATAGGTATGTTAATTTATGGTTTTGTCTTTTCGCTGTGCACCTTTACTAATCAAACGAAAAGTTTTGTCATCTCATTTTGAAAACCCATATTTAAAAAAAATTTATTAAAATGTAAATTTTTATTGTAGGATGTATAAACTTCAGCTTTTGTGTTAAGCCGCTGTTTTAAAAAAACTATAATAATTAGCAAGTTTTTGTGATGCTTACTTTGGAAGTTTTATAAATTATTGTGCTCAAACATAAAATATACAATAAAAGTAGTCATTGCATTTCCTTTTCCGAGGCAAAAATTAAATATTCGTTTTTCCATGTGGTATAATTAAACAAATAAACATTAATTGTTTCATTACTTTATTCAAATTATATTTAATTATGTTGCGAATATTAGAAAGATAAGAAAATCGCACTCAAGGTCATGACTAGCGGTTAGCGGCAATGATATGTATATAGCAAGTTGATGAAAGGTGCTCTATAATAGCAAGCCATCGTTTATAATGAAGTAAGTTTTTAAGTCATATTTCAAACAGTTTACTAAGAACAAAATAATTAACTGTTATTAATTACAATTTTCAGGGTATTTACATTAAAACATTTTTATCAATCACTTGGCGCATAACCAATTATTTCGCAATAAGGACATTCAACTGATTTCGTCCGTTATTTATCTACATTATTTAAATAAGATAACAGGTGACCATACCTCGATGGAAGCATTGAATATGTCCAAAAGGACGATCATAGGATGAATACCCCTGTCTTTATTGGTTTTGATTTGATGCTCAAGGTGAAAATTAAATTGATTTGAGTGTAAGGAGAAGTTACTTGCAAGTTGGTAAGTAAGTCTACGTGCTAGTGTTTGTCAAAAAGTTTTCGCCAAACAGATGCGCTTAGTAACCCAAGAAATGTGAGCATGCATCCACTCAGTGACAAAATACCCATGTTCAAAACATGCGATAATCTGGTTGTTTTTGATATTCTTTCGGCGCCCGTATCGTCATTAAGAAACTCACAAATTATTCGCGAGTGAAAGGTGTTCAATGAAAAACTTGTTGATAATGTTAGTAGTAGATGCGAGACGAAGGACATTGTTAAAACTGTTTTATAAGTCGATTATGTCAGCTGGGAAGTATAGGTTAAGGAGAGGGAAGTTAAATATGTTTGGTTTTATTTTTCTGAGTTAGCTGAACCTTCCATTGAGCAGAACTCCCTTTATTGATTATAACTTTCGTATATGCATTTTTCCAAAACTATTAATTGCTTACATCGTTAACATGACTCTGACAGAAATTTAAGACGGCATTGGTCGGCTTATATGTGGTAATGGAGGTTTTAACCTTTTACGCCATGTAACAAGCTTTGCAAACTCGACACCTCATACTGCTCCACCAAGATTTACTTGATTTAAATTTTTCTTCTATAGCGTGCAGCAAATTGAAATGCGACTTACTAATTTATCGATATGCGTTATACTTTTTTGAAGCAGCTCAACACCATAATCAAGAGTTGTTCGAAAAATCAAGGATGAAGGTAATAAAAGAAGCCCAATCAGAGTTTCCGTGGGTTTACTAGATAAAACGGTGTGACTCGGTTTTATAATAAATCTAACGAATCTATGATCTGACAAGCAATCATTAGAAGATACCTCACATTCGTCGAAATGTAGTAAGATCTATATTACTTACTTGCACGATAGCGTGTAGCAAGGGGTTATTCTTAACATACAGGGTTATTCATAAGTCCCTCCCATAGTTTGTGACTTCATTACTCAAAAAGTACTGGACATAGGAAAAAACAAATGATATGAGTGTGTGCACAACCTCTCAAAGTTTTGATCGTACCTTATAGGTGCTCAATGTGTGCACCTCCTTTGACGCGACAAACATCAATACGATAATCAAGTTCTTCCCACACCCGATGTAACATTGCATGGTTAATACTGGTGATAGCAAGTCTGATTCTCTCACGCAGTTCTCTCAAATCACGTGGTAGAGGAGACACGTACACACGATCTTTGACATAACCCCACAAAAAAAATCACATGGGGTTGTCTGGTGAACGAGGCGGCCATGGAAGAAGACGAATATCATCATCAGAACCACGTCCAATCCAGCGATTAGGGAGTTGATCATTGAGATAATCTCGAACTTCCGTCAGGAAATGAGGCGGTGCTCCGTCATGTTGAAAAATGAAGTCCTCGCTTTCTGCTCGTAATTGTGGCATCAGCCACTGTTGTAACATCCCTAGGTACACAATACCAGTAATTGATTTTTCTTCGAAAAAAAACGGTCCTTACACCTTGGAAGATGTAACAGCACAACGAACGTTCAATTTAGATGAATCACGTATGTGTTCTACACTTGCACGAGGGTTCTCTGTCCTCCAAACTCGTACATTGTGGCGATTCACCTTCCCAGACACATGCAAAGTGGCTTCGTCACTGAAGACAAGCTTATTTGCAAACCCATCTTCCTGTAGCCGCTCTTGAAAATCAACACAGAATCGAAGCCGAATATCATGATCTCGGGGAGATCGTGCCTATAATAACTGCAATTTGTACAGTTTCACATGAAGTCGTTTCCGTAAAATATGTCACACCGTTGATTATGGTATGTCCAGTTCACGGCTTGTACGGTTTGTTGACTGTTGTCGACTCCTCGCGAACGATTCTCGCACACGCTCCACTCTCTCTTCATCCACAGGCCTACCACTTCGTTTAGCAATACACAAGCAACCAGTTTGAGAAAATTTGTTGTACCACTCACGGATTGTTTTGTGTGTTGGTGGTTGTTTCTGGTACTTAGTACGAAATCTCCGCTGGACTTTCACCAAAGACTCACATTTAGCGAATTCCACTACAACAAAGGCACGCTCTTCGCCTCGGAACGCCATGTTTCAAACAACAATCGCTCTAGTAGACAAACCTGCATCAAAAAAAAACGGGTAATTACCAATCGAAATTTTGAGAGTTTGTACACACACTCATCTTATTTGTTTTTTCCCATGTCCAGTACTTTTTGAGTAATGAAGTCGCGAACTATGGGAGGGACTTATGAATAACCCTGTATAATCTATTACGACTTACCAGTCGCAGATTAACACGTCTTTACTATTGGTACGATGAGCGAGCATTAAAATCACCATCTATGATTAGCGGACCATGTCTCAAAAAGGTTGAGTTCATCAAGAGAGTTTAGAAGATAGGCAATAAATTGAAATCAGTGTGGCTTTGAAGAGTCCATGAACCTTCACAGCCGCTCCATGTCGTTTTGAAATTGAGAAAGTCGATTTTTGCTTTGAACTATTGCCGCTTGAGTATCGTGTTTTTTAATTAGCGCAGCTAAAGCTTCGTATAGTATTGAAGTGATGGATTCTTAACCTTTACCCAAGTTAAGCTGATACATCAGGTGCTTCGTATCTATATTACTATTATTCACAAGTAGTTCTTAACATAGCCTGCCTTGTTCAACACAAAGGCATAAAAAATTGGCAACCTCTTACCTGCGTCCACGTGACAGAGAAACAAAGAGAGGTTGTCCAGCTGCCAGAATACCTAACGGAGAGTGGGATGGGTCTTCAGCACGCCTCTGGTATAAAGTTGG
>JAHWXV010266721.1:0-14004 GCA_024586415.1 Phrixothrix hirtus | reverse complement strand
AAAAGCATCTAGGTTACCAACTTTATATCAGAGGCGTGCTGAAGACCCATCCCACTCTCCGTTAGGTATTCTGGCAGCTGGACAACCTCTCTCTTTTTTTTTCTGTCACGTGGACGCAGGTAAGAGCGATTTGAAGCGTGGCAGAGTTTTAATTTTTATAATTTTTGGTCAGTGTGATTACTGAAATTAATTATGGAACACTTTAATAAAAATTACGCCGGACGGCGTGCGCTTCCTTACAAAGAACGAAAAGCGGCGCTGAGGGTCTGTCATAATTGTCTTAATACTGAGAACGCCTTTTTGCATTGAAAGTTTTCGAGTATTTTAAAATCAAATTATTTAATTTGTAACCGATAAATATCAGCCAATGTAAATATGTACAACATTTTAGAAAGTGTTCATTAAATTATTTCCGTTATTATGAATAAAATTACTTTTGAAACTTTTATTCATCTTATTATTTCCTCCGAGCCTAGTTATTAAATATACGATTGTGAAAAGATTGTTTCATATAAGAAGTCACGTTCTAATGCATAACTTTTAATTGATGCCTTCTACCAGACCGAACTGAACCTACCCACTACGACGGGTAATCCCGGAAGCAAAAATATGAATTAGTTTTATTGATCCCGTGACCGAAAGACTACGCTTTGAACCGTTACATTTGCTTCAATTTTATCAGAAAGAATGCTGATCTAAGAAGGGTAACTCATAATGCATATATGCTGAATTATGACGGTGCTTTACGCAGGATGCAATTGGTGTTATTCTGGTTTGTCTATCTCCGTAGTATTTTAATATTTTACCGAAATATTGATTACAAACTAAAACTTTTGACAATGATTCCGGTTGAAAATTAAAATTTGAAAGTATGTTTTTAATATAAATAGATTCTACTTTAATATAAAATTTGTTGTATGAATCTTATTTTTTTATATTCTAAATGGTTTAATAGATATTGGAAGTAGAAAATAATTAAAAAAGTGCCTTTTTACTAAAATTAGTGCAATTTATAACAATTCTAAGTACATAGGACATAGGACCAATAGAATTCTGTATTGAGTAATTCTTCAAATTAAGGTTCTAAGTTACAATCCTTGTCAAAAGTTTATACATTTTCGTAAAATTTCGAACTGTAACCAATGTCTCTCCGGAGCCGCCTTAAAGGCCTATGCACAATTAAAAAATATAACGAATAAGGAATAAAACATAAAATATAACTAGTGTTGATAAGGAATAATTTTATTCAACTGATTGAACATTATGGGTTTATACACAATTAAAATATAAGGAATAAAACGAAAGAATAGGATGTCAGAAATTTCAACTTGTTAGAAAATTATTCTCATAGAATTGAAACATTTAACGTTATTTGTAACCTCAATATTTGTGCTTATATACATACATTATCTATAATTCTATACATACATTGAAAATCGGTTATAATTATCTTTTATGTTGTAAACAAAAATAAAGCCATAAAATAAATTATTAAAGTGCCCTTGACCTACACGAAGACAATTTATCCACCACCTCCTCCGTCGCCAACATTATCATTACTTTTATATTTTTTAAATACAATAGAAGTGATAATTTCAGTTGATTGTACTTGTCAATTTTATGCCATTGAGGTTAGGGGTGAATAATAGTGAATATAATTTTTATTCCTTATTCTGCATTGTAAATTATTATTCCTTATTTCTTATTTTTAATATTCTAATTTTTATATCTTATTCCTTACATTTTTTAATTGTGAGTAGGCCTTAAATCCCAAATATTTAATAGTCGGGCCTTCAATAATCAAGGTCATCTTTTACCAGTCTAGCGTCATATCAATTTAGGCGATAACGTAACGGTATTACGTTTCCGTCAAATTACATTGAAAAGAAAATATTGTGAAATGTTTTTGTATTACAACAAATTTCCCTATTTCAAAATTGAAAAATTACTTAATTGTTAGATAAAACACACGATTCGTTAATTTTAAGCCCGTTATCTTCAAGATATCGCATTAAAACACTTATCTACCAATAAAACCCTAAACTCAATAAATTAGAATTTTGACAACATAATTTTTCTTAATACAAACTTACAGCGTTAGGTATAAAAGTGTGTCATAACCCGGATGTGTTGTTGCTATAGTTTTAATCTAAATAAAATACTTGAAACTAAATTTTCCAGAAATTAATGCTTAATACGCGCTTTTTATATTCTTTATATGATATTAATAAAGTTGCATACATGCACAATTGAGGCTTAACCCGTATTTATCAGCATGTTTTGTAAGTTACATTAATTTAAGAATTTTTTTGTTTATAATCTTATATACATAAGTATAATTTTTGCTAAGAAACTAAGTAGTCTTAAGTTAATTAGCAGATAAAGTTACGCTTTTAGTTTTTCTAATACTAAAGTTGTCATTCGACGGAGATATTCATTTAAGGTTAAAGGGATTAAGGGATAAAGATTACCTTATTGATATAATGATTCGATAATCTCTTAATAGGTATTTAATCAGGGTATATAAACAATTAGAGGTTACTAATCTGATATAATTTATAACAACTTTGATTTACAAACTCAAAAAATGGACAGAACGTTATTTTTATCTTTATACGCTATTTTTACGTTTTTAATTTGTTCTCATGCGCTACCTACAAACGGTAGTTTGCAAATTGGTAAGTGCGTTAGTTTTAAAAATTCATATTTTGAACATTTTCTTTTCAGATGGGTCTCCATTTTCAAAAAATCACCAGTGCTCAAAGTATAAATTGTCAATCACTGATCCTGATGGGAACGTCACAAATCAAGTAAAACTTTCTTTGATTTTTTACGTGTTGCGTTGATTTAATTTAGTAAAGTACTATAAACATTGAGATGGTGCCACATTTTAAACAATTGAAATCCTACTGAAGATTTTCTTCCACATTAGATCTAAAGAATTTCGGGAAAATTTTTATTTTAATGACACCATACGGAAATCTTGAACGTTTTTCCAGCTTTGCTTATCAAAAATTATTGTTCGTTATTTTGGTATACGTTGACTGGGATGCACTGTTTTTGACACTCATCAAAAGGTCTAAATTTAGTTCTACTTTTGGTAAATGGATTTATTAAAATTTCACTTTCACTTAACTATCCTTCCTTTCTCGATTATCCAAAATACTTGTACTTTCAAAATTATCTTGGAGCAATTAGTTGCATATATGCGTTTTACCTCGTTTTCTTTGCTTGTTCATGTTGCGGCTGAAGCTTTGGAATGTGCAAATTCATTTGATCCTCATGGTTTTGCTTGTTATGGCAATCTTGCCATTTTGACAAACCTGGAGAAGTTTCATTTCCAGCAGGGATTTTAACATATTTAATAGGTGTGTCAATCCTTAATGTAAAACATTGATGCCGCCAATAGTGATTCCCTTTTTTCCCTACTCCGAGTCTAGGTAGCGCGTCAAAATAAAACATAGCTCACGCTGTAACAAAACGCGCAAATGGAGTTATTTTCATTTGGAAATAAATGCACCACCAATCAGTACGTACAACGTGTTTATTTTTAGTGTTTAAATCTAGTGGACATAGCTACCGTTTAGGAACTCAGATTTTTTGCCTTGCTAGGAGTTTTAATCAATCAATAAATTTTTCTCCTCAGCACCTCACATTCTTACAAAACTTTGTGTTTTGCATGCTTTTTATATATTTTCTAAACGTAATTATTTTTTCCTTGTTTTTAGTTTTATTGACCAACTTAAGTAAACAAGTGTGCATTATATTTGCATTTTTTTGAACATCCATTATGTAATGTAATCAAATCTCTTCTACGCCCGTTTTTACTACTTTTTTTGCAAATATCGACGTATTTTATGTAATCCAGTATTAAAAGCCAGGTCACCGAATTATGATTTTTGCTTCTTTCCATAATTTTTACCATTTTCAAATTTTTTCCCAACCTTTTATAACTAGAAATTTGCCACTTATTTATAACTCTGGTTGTCATTTGTTACTAAAGCACCCGCGTTTTTCAGACTATTTGGTTTTTGATAATATTCCTAAAATTTTTCCATGCAGTTTATCTCGATATTATTGCAAGAAGAATTGTATTCACTTTCATGTTCTTTATTTTTGATCAGAACTAAAGTTCCTTTTTTTCAAAATTCCATTTTGGAAATTTGCTTTCATAAAAGGCGTTTGGGCTAAACTTCGAAAACTGAAATTGATAAATTCTTTTTGATCTGTTTCCAAACATAAAATGTCGATTACTTAGTGAATTTTTCCAAATGCGCTTTGTGGATTTTTTCATTGTATAAGTATTTTTGTCAGCACGAAGTTGTTCCTAGTGCGCAAATCTTCTATTTTCATTTCTTTTTTTAGTAATCGTTTTTTAAAAGTTTTCTTAACGAAATACGTGTGCATTCTGAAAGTAAAAATTTGTTTGTAATTAAATAATTAAATTATTCTGTATATTTTGTGTCCCGTAGACTAATTATACTTTCGAGAAAATTTGGCCCTCTAAATGTAAAAAGAAAAACCTTTCTTGTATCGATGTTTATCTTTCGGCAGACGCACCAAACACGTTGTTTATTTTTAATTTTTTTCCTATCTTTGTAAGTTATTAAATTGGCCTGGTTTTAAAAGATACCAAAAACGTTTAAAAGATCCGGAACACTTTGGTGTTAGAATACGTCAAATGTGGGAAAAAAGTTGTATTGAACAAGCAAGAAACATCTTCATTTGGTAACGAAATCATAGAGTTAATGTTGCTTACTTTTAGGAATCAATGAACTTACCTGAAGAGTTTTGGATGGAATTTTGCGAATCTCTGATTCAGCAGTCGGATATTCTCCGACGTTATTCAGCTAAATTGATTCGCGTTGAAATTTGCTTCCCAAACTCTGAATGTATAGAGATTGGTGACCCTGGAGTCCATCCTGTCAAATATGATAAAAAATAATTTATGAAAACAGAAGATTTATTAATATTTTTGTATGCAGTTCTAGTTTTTTAATAAAAATACATGAAAACTTTTTTTATCTGCGTTTTAAATTAAGACTACAAGGTGCACCTTGATTTAGTGACATTTAAAAGTGATGCTATTCAACCTATACGCAATATAACAAGGTTAAGATAAATTCATGTATAAATAAGATACGGTTGCTGTATTAAGATAAACGGCTTTAGACAAGATAAATAGTATTAGTCAAAAATGGTATGATAATAAATAAGAAGTTTTTATGCGATATTAGAAAGTTACTAAAGTACTTTTAAAACGTATATTAAAAATGGCCCTTAAAGTTTTGTGTTTTTTCATCTGTTTTACCATGGCGCCTGCCGACTATATGAACGATGTACTGAACAATGTTCCAAAATACGGTATGTAGACAAGTAATATTTAAATTTACTAAGGTTAATGGATAATATTTTCACGTCACAACGTCCCTTATCCACATCCTTAACGTCTACAATATTTAAAGTTTTGCATTTGAACAAGGTGCATTTCCAAATATAAAAGCATTTAATTGAAAACCTTGTGTAGGCAACTACTTATTTTATTCTATAAGTTGTACCTGTGATGTCAATCTTAAGACATAAACCCTAAGTAATCTTATTTATTTAATAACCAAATTGTAACAATATTTTATTGTAGTTTTTATAATTTTTAACACATAGATGATAGTTACGAGTCTTAATTACTAATTAAGTCTCGTGCATAATCGAAAACGTTTTGAGACAATCAACAATTGTAACAATTTTTTGAATTTGAATAATAAAAAATTACATGGTTAATTCGTTTTTATTTCACATTTCATCTGTTTACATTTTAAAGTAATGAAATCTATTTTTAGAGAAGTCGTTCAGTTCAAGTTCGCATGAGTCAAAATAAAACCCCGACAAATTACCCTGAAGCAACACGCTCCCGTGTAAACAATCGCTTATTGTAAATTCTCTTGCTGGAAGCAAATGATTCTAGAACTGTCCTTTGACGTAACACTCGGTGAAATAGAAGGCCATTGTTTAAGTCGTTTCAGTTTTAAGTACTTAACTGATTACCGATTTGCCATCCGATAACATGGCCTACCGACTAAACTATTTTCGCTCGTATTGATATTAATATGAATTTAAAGGGTTAAATAATGTACTGTCATGTTTCCAATTAATACATTATTTCTTAAAGCAGATAACTGTGCGCGACGTGACGCGATTACCTGAATTCTTTGTGTACATCTTCTCCAGATTTCTACCAGGACATCGTTGTTACCTTCAACTCATCCCGACTTCACTAACCTGGTCGGCCAATATTTAGGACGCTTACACTGAACCTGATTGTGTCGTAGTGTTACTTTGACCCGTGACATATGCTTACGTTTAAAATCGCGTATTGATTTCGAATTAATTAAATATATTTTATTTCAAAAATAAAAGGAATATTTTTAATTATTTTTAGAATTCTTCATTTTATAAAAGGTGAATACCCAATAGTTTTAAATCTGATTTGTTTACATAAATATAGTATATTATCCGTAAACGACTTAACCCTTTAACGGTTACTGGTATATATTTCTACCATTGCTGCATGCCATACTCGACCTTATAGTTATTTATATTATAATATGGTAGTATATCGACATGGTAAAAAATAAAGGGACACAATAATGAATTGTTTTATTTATAATACACAATACGTTTTAAATGCAATTAAAAATTTTATAAAAGTGGGTAATATAGTTAGCTAATAGATAGTATGGTAGCAAAAAGGCCGTATCCTACTTGCGGAGGTCTCGATAATCAGCGAACCTTGTCAGCCAAATGGTGTAAGAGGATTTTATCGCAAAAGAGACGTTTTGGTGTAACGACAAATACAGAGGGAGAGAAGGATGGCGTCTTATACGATAAAGACGGATTTTAACGAATTTTGTTCGCGTTTCGAGAAGATCAAGCGGCAGATCGAATGAGATGTGGACGAATTGTCGGATCTGGCAGTCTAGGTGTCTCTCTATGTTCACTATTACTACACACGGCGCTTTCACGAAGGAAGCTTTCCAGAGGAGTTAACTTTCAATTATTTATTGGACTTTTATTATCATTTACAGAACAAGCCACAGAATAAAGAACGCGTAGTGCTCAATTCTGGATACTTTGAGCTCCACAAACGTAATGGCATGCAGTTTAGTCATTATGACGGCTCACACAGAAGCTTCCTGATACACTCATTGACAGTACAGCACAAAACAGCGATGAAGAATTGTGTTCTAACCCATTTATACGGACGAGTGGTTCGCTATTTCGCCTGTCGCTATCCGTATGACAAAACTCGGTTTGCCTGGAAGCGCGTAGTGTCCGAGGAACTTTTCTCTCGGAACGCAAACAGATTATATGCAGCTTGACATCGACATATCGTAGAATTTCTAGTGGACTTATGCGACTTCGATTATTGGCACAAATTTGTCGATCTGGACAAGGTGTGATGGTCACTGATATCTTTTATTTTCAAGATCGGTCGTTATCTGGTCTGGAGAGGTCAGAGATCGTTCTCTCTGTTTACCGTTTATTCGCCCGGTCGTATACATATACGCTAGAACGTTAGAGCTCTGCACGAGCTACTGAGTAAATGTAACGCGGTGTCGAAAGGTATAAATATTAAAGAATTTATGGCCGCGACGCCGTTGATCTGGCGCTGGTTCTTCGACTTGCGGCATCCACGTTACAGACGAGTGGAGAAAATCGAAAATTCGGAAGAGATTCATGTCTACCCATAACAACCGTACCAGTTATGCCATGGCGTTCACCACCAACGGTGAGGGGATGGGAGAAAAATCGTAAAAAATCAAAAATAAACGCATCGACGACTACTACTGCTTCTGATTATGATTGGCGAGACTATACCAAATTTCTCGGTCTAGATCCGGGAGTAATCAATTACGTGGGAGCTTGTCATAAGAATGGTGGCGGCGGCGGTGCCGAATAGACTAATTGCTTGATAAAATCGAGTGCGTACAAGCAGACCTGGTACGAGGAACGTTCGTATCGTCGACGTCGTACGGAACTTGTAGGCGCTCACGAGCGTCAGCTGTTAGAAATTCGTAAGAGTTTCTCCTCCAAGATAACCGCTAAATGTTCCGAGCAGTTCGAAGATAACGAGGCGTATATTTCGTATCGCTTACGGACATTCGTAGACTCCCAAAAGTATTACAAAACGAAAATGCTGTGCCGCTTGTAATGGAACTCGCATATACGCAAGCGGAAACTCGTCGATAAACTTTCCGCGTTACGACGCTCAAGCAGAACGTCTCGTACGGCGGTAAGTTGAAGCCAGTTATACGTGAATTGAAGGTGGCCTTCCATAGGCGTCGCGACAAATGAAAAGTGATCTTGGTGGACGAATACCTCACACTCGCTCTTGCTCTCGATGCTTTTGACGAATGCCTTTACCGCCATCATTGTCGCTCGATATAAATAGCAGCAGCAGTAGAAGTGGCGATAAAACCCTCACTAAGCGCCACCGATCCGCCCATCAATTTAAAATTTGCCAAAATTGCGGAATCGTGTGGAATCGGGACGTTAACGCGGTCCGTAATATGATAATGGTCGCTACGCGATCCGTGCAACATACTAGAACCATCTGTAATGCAGTAGTACAGATAGAAAATAACAACAACGATATAAAAACGGCCGATGAGTTTGTCGTCGGTTGGATTTTCCGTCGATAATAAGGTCGAAAATCGCAACTCTTAATATCTGCAGCGATCGTTAAAGAGTTAATATACAGAATATCTTCAAATAACTATTATTATAAAAATGGACAAAATTGCAAGGTCTCTTGCAAATTAAGCTATTTTATACATACTTTGCATCCATTGAAAAACTCTAACAATAAATTGAACAAGAGCTGCTAATTGTACTCTCTTGTAAAAATAGAGCAGAACTTGAAAAATATTCGTAAGTAGCCTTTCTGTGATGCAAATACTATTTTTTATCGTTTGTTAACTTCTACAAGAAAAAATAAAAACTTAATTTTTATTTTCCCTTTAAAAAGCATCGCTCTTTGGAAAGGATTCAAATTAAATTTCTTAAATAATAAACCATCCATTTTCAATAAGAAATCACTTTTTAAAATTTTTCGCATTTTTAAACACCCTGTATAATTATTAATATGTATTTATTTTATATAATTAGTCATATTTAATTTGTTCAGTTTTACATTTTGAAAGATAGTTAACCAATAGCGATACACATCAGGAAAATCATGTAAACATAAGGGATTCTTTTATTGCTGATGTTACAGCCACCCTAGATGAGAACAAAGTAGAAGCTAGTATAATATAAAATACTACCTGGTTTGAACGTAAACTAATATTAATTCAAAGTTATACCGCATGGTTACAAATTATTAGCTATGTAAATTTAGAAAGATACATACATATATACATACAGTGTGACCCGTGAAGTCCGCATCACATGGGATTTTTTTATTAATAGCTTTATTCAAAATTTAACTTTGGCATTAATTTTTGCTTCGATCGAGATGAAAAATAACCAAAAAAATAGTAGTCATGTGATTCGTATTATCTGTCAAATTTTAATTTTTTTCCAAAAAAATTCCAAAAGTTTGGTTATTTCTTAAAATATCGAAAAAAGTTATTAGAAAAAGTTTTTCTGAATGTAATTTTTACCCCATACCCAAAGATAATTTTCATTGTTTGCCCATTTTTTGTAAATTGTACTTACTGTTGCAAAATAAGACTCGACGTAACCTACATAAAACTTTTTACTTTTGACAATGCTTTATTCCAGACAAATTTTCTTTAAAGTAGCGCCATATTAAATGTGTTTTTCTACAAAATTCAAATTGAGCTATTAAAATTTGGTCACGTGTGATGCAAAGTTTATTTGGTTTTGACCCTGTATAAGGTAACTTCATAAAATATCTAATTTTTGGAATGGTAGTTTGTGTAAAAGTAATACATATTGATGTTAAGAAAATAGTTTAATTGAAAACAGTCAAATTTTCTAATAAAGAAATCATAATATAAAAATTATCGCATTTAAAATTCCATCTTTTTAATTAATAACAAACCATTTTTGATATTTTAATATTAAATTATAAACAATTCAAAAACTTAAAATTTTAAATTATATTTCTGTGTGCCTTCCATTGCGTTCAATACAAACAATTGTTCTTCTTGACACATGGAGTTTCGGATACTCCGGGGGCCTTATGTCTAAAATACAGTTTCGGATCACCGTTTACAAATGATCAACATTACAGAAAGGTCTTTGTTTGTAAACTTTTTGTTTTAGGTAATCTCACAAGAAAAAATCAAATGAGGTTAAATCCGGAGACAGAATTTACAAAAAATGGGCAAACAATAAAAATTATCTTATGTAGCTGAAATTTTGCATATGAGCTAAGAATTTCATTCAGAAAAATTTTCTTTAATAACTTTTTTCGATATTTTGAGGAATAGCCCAACTTTTGGAATTTTTTTTGAAAAAAATTTAAATTTGACAGGTAATACGAATCACGTGACTACTATTTTTTTTTGTTATTTTTCATCTTGATCGAAGTAAAAATTAATGCCAAAGTCAAATTTCGAATAAAGCTATTAATAAAAAAAATCCCATATAGTACCGACGACACTGGTCACACTGTATATGAAAAAGACTATGAACGTTACAATCCCAAAAAGCGAAGGGTTCCCGAGTAGGTTATCCAAGTCCGTGTGCTTGCAAAGATAAAGTAATAAATAATAAATAACATGCACTCTGGGTTAGTGCACACCGAGCAGAGCAGCGCATTGGAGAGTAAGGTATTTTATAGGTTACAATATATTGTGGAAAAACGACGTTTGAATTGGCCGTTCCAACAATGTTAAAATTAATTTTACCTTGTGTATCTTTGGTTACCTATTTACACTTTGTAAGGGATACTTTGTTCTGTATCTATTCTCGGTATGCTGCAACCCACCCCACACTTTATTCTAGAAGGAATAACGTTACCTCATCAAATACCAACATTAAAATTTATAATATTAAATCAATAAAAACATATAATAAATTGTCAAATTCAATTCTCTGTAAGAAAAATAATAAAATTCTTTCTTCTCCATACAAAACTATAATTTAAAATCAAATTTATAAACGACAACATTTTATTTTAATTATATTCAATTAATAACAAAAAATATCAACTTTCAAAATTAATCACATATTTTCAATTAACCTTTTGAGTTCCTATAGCAATTAGTCAATCCTACAATTAATAAACAACAATTTCTTTCTTATACTCACTAGCATTACAAATCCAAAAAGTTAAATCCAAAATTGTGTATCATTATTTGTGCCTTGATATCAAAATACTTGAATTAGATTAAGTTATTCTACAAATTACTACATTTAGTTTTCAAATTAAAATTTGTTTACACTTCCTTTATTCAGATTGTTAACTATTATGAACCATTGTTTGTAACCACATTTACAATTTAATTGTACTAACCTTGTATATTGTAGTCTTAGTATTTATGCACTATGATCGGAATAATTCTATATTCCTTGTTAGTGATTGTATAGTGAATGAACTTTCCATTCCTACACCTTGAAGTGATGTTATAACTTCTTGTTTCTTTAAATAAATGTTGAAAAGTTATTAAAGATTGTTTATAAAGTCTTTATGTTAACATCCGTGAACACTTTTTGATTGTTATTTTATGTTACACTTTAAAATTTGTCCAAGTCCTCTGGGAATAATCATTTGTTGTTATACATTAAATTTATATTTTGTTTCTACACTATGGTAGCCATTTAATTCTTCACATGTACGTATGTATTTTGCAATAACATTTACGAAATTAATTTAAAATTTTTCTTAAATTGCGGTGCTAGTAAATTGCTTTGTGTTTCAATCCTAGCAGAATTTACTTAAATCTGGTAAATATTTGCTTATCTGGCAATATGACATCATGTAATTTATACTAGTAAAATTTATTTATCCAATGTTTTACTTTTTGATAATTTATTTTCCTTTTAAATCATTCTTTCGTTTACACTACTCTTCCACTACGTATTTCACCTTTTTGTTTGTAATAAAATTAAATTTGATTCACTTAATTTCTTTTACTTAACACTGAACTTGTTTCAGATTGAAAATTGGTAATTTGATCAACTTTGATCAATTGAATTTAAATTTATTGTGACAAGCATTACACCCTCTTATGGTGGTCAAAATGCAACTGAAAATTAGTCAAGGTCTGACTAGAATCCAGGTCGAAACTGCAGTGCCTGCACTTTTTGAAAAAAATGCTATACTTTAAAAGAACATAAAATTTAAATATTGGATTAATTTGGATTTTTAAAACATATTCCTGCTTCATATTATTAACAGAATCTTTCTGCAAAGCCTCATTAAATAACCTTACAATTTTAAAAACTTGTATAAATTAATTATTGTAGGTTGGAGCCCTCTTACGAGAAGCGCTATTCAATTGATCCCTTTGACGAGAATTTAACTTTGTCATCCGTCCGCTATTGAAAATTAATGCTAACCTCAATGAACCGTTCAGTATCAATAATGATTGATGCCGTCATTGTTTGAGCTGTATTAATTACACTCAATAGTTAATTACCGTTGTATAATTGCTTCGTTATGTACATATTAATTGTAGTATTCCAGAGCATGTATTTAGTTTGTTTGAAACCGTTGATTTTAGTTTAGTGTTAGAGAATGCTCAGTTAATTGTTGTGAATATCCCATCATTATTTTGTACATATTTATTCTGAACTTTTCATATTCGTTTTGTAAAGAACCATTTATCTGTTTTAATTTATAGTACATAACTTATGAAGGTTTACTAACTTATTATTTAATAACCAGTTTAGCTAGGTATGAATGATCAAGACCTGCGTTAATGAGAAGTGCTGTAAAAGAAGAAACCAGGCCCGCACGGTTGTAGACTATCAACGCTAAATACATACAATTTTCTCCCTCGACACAAGTAGAGAAAGACGAAACGTCACAAGTGTTTCCTTCTAAACTTTATTATCGATTATATCGAGGTCCGTAAACGTTTCTCACATTATATCTTATTTGCAAAGCTTTCGAGTTTCAAGATTTGGCCAGAATTAGAATTTATGTAAAATAATATTATCCTTTATGTATTACTCAAGTTATATCATCTAATTTTCAGCGACTATTTTGATCGTCTTCTTGTACTAGGTCATCGAATAGCCTGTCAAGGGCCCCTTTGTTGTTTTATTCGACTAATTCTTCCCAGGATGGATTTGATAAGATTTGGATTGTATTTGTCAAGACTGTTCCAACCCGGGTCTGTCATGATTTTTGTTTTTGGAATGACTTTGATCAGTTTTGGTACGGTGTGTGAAGTATTCGAAGCGTTTAATTGCGGCGTTTTGAGTTCTGTTCTTTGTACTCATTGTCTTCTATTATTTGGCCATTGTTCAAGTAACTCATTTATCAGGGGTCTCATATTTTTAAAACGAAAAGTATAATTTGTATTCTAAAATAAGACGTACGGATTGCCTTTGATCTTGATGGGCACCACATATTTGTGTTATAAATGGAAGGTATAAGAAAAACGAGTTGCAGTTCGGAGACAAGCTTGCATTAACTCTGATCACCATGTGATATGTTTTTCTTTTGTTGCGAAGATTACTTTATTCTTTAATTATTATTACTTTCTCTAACCTATATGAAATATAGTAAAGAGAAAGTGTTGTTTTCGTCCAAAATTTTCGATGTCAAAATTTTAGTGGAAATACAAGTTTTGGAGCCCCCGAGTTCGAAATTTATGTTTTTAAACATTGGTCTGTCTGTGTGTCAGTCTGTCTGTGTCACTATGTCTGTGTACCAGTCTATCCGTGTGTCAGTCTGTCTGTGTGTGTGTGTGTGTGTGTCTGTATGTGCGTGTGTGCGTGTGTGTGTGTGTGTGTGTGTGTGTGTGTGTGTGTGTGTGTGTGTGTGTGTGTGTGTGTGTGTGTGTGTGTGTGTGTGTGTGTGTG